>JAPDSC010134190.1:17611-44127 GCA_026290005.1 Latrodectus geometricus
TATATATATATATATATATATATATATATATATATATATATATAACACTCTAGCACTTATCTCGAAATATGAATGCCGAAACATATTTATCTATATCTTGCTCAACAGTTGCCAGGATTGAACCTGTGACTTGTGACTCTCATGCTGAAACTTGACCTTGGATCACAGTTAATAACTTATGCTCTTGAATAACACGATATATTTATTAAAAAAATTGAAATTATTAAAAAATAAAGGTTATAAATACTTAAATAGTTTGATTAGGCTTAATATAGTGTTGAGAAAAAAGAATTAAATTATATATTTGCTGCCATTTTTCCGCTAACCATTTACCATTGCTGCTCAACTGTAGTCAGATTCTAATCTGAAACCTTTCACTCCAAAGAGAACACCTCAAAAATAAAGTATGATTTCCGAATTAAAAATAAAATCAAGAGGTCATGAGATGCATCAAAGTCTCGTTAAAAATGCAAAACAGATCTTCCATTTTTAAAAATTTGCTCTTTATCTTTTATTTCGCTTTGTATGCCAGCTATGCCAAAGTAGCGCCTTCAAACAGGTTCTGTTATTGAAAATATCAAATCAGGTTACTTAAGCAGTACATGTATGCGAATGAATTTTAATTTCACTGTCCTCTTTTCTATTGAATTACCCCGTTTACTTGGATACAATTTGCATACATCTAAGACCTTTTGTCGTTGAATTAATTTTCTTTCTAGCACATTAGACAAAATGTATTTTGCTCATCTTTAAGAAAATTTTTGAATTATTAATAACTTTATTATAGGAGATGCTGTTTTCAATTATTTTTAACTGTTGATTGGCATTGACAATGTATATAAAGAATACTGGACATATTTTTTTTTATTCAATAGATTTTTTAAATTTTTGGTAATATAAATCAGAAAGGTCCATTAGAGCAATTTTAAATTGCATGTATTTAATCATATTTAACAATTTATATTTACAATTTGCTTAGTTGCCTAAAATAAAAAAATGGAAAACTTTTCTTAATGGTTTTACTAATTTGTTTATCACAAACACAGCAGGTTTTTTTGTCAGTAGTGGAAAAAATAGATTTTTAAATATTTTTTTTTTTGGCACAAAGCCAACAATTTTCTTTACTTAATGAACAAAGATCATCTTTAAACATAAAATAATTTTTTTCTAAGTTGTTTCTATACATTAATTCTATTATTTAAAAGTTTACTTAGCTTTCATTTCTATTGCAAAATACTTTTTATGCAAGACGTTATTTATTAAATTTTGATCTCATAAATATTAAATTCCTCTAATGCACGTACCATGTTAAAAAGGATAAAAAGTAAACACTCTTTAATATTTCTCATAGTCGAACGTTTTATTGATTTATGAGTTCTAAAAGATAATTCGCTGAAGAGCATTAATTAGATTTTATCATTCTTTCCAAAGCTTAAAAATAAATTCTTAATACTGCACACTGTAATTCATTTTTTGATTTGTGACACTTTTAAAATAACGTATTTATATCTACTATATGCATGCTTTTCTAAGTAGAATTATTTTGATGCAGAACTCAAAATTGAGTAGGAATTCATATATTTCGATAGCAAACAGTAACTATATCAGCATAAAATGTATATTTTTCTTAACTCGAGTGAGTTCGAAAATCTTCAAAGTTTATCTTTCCTTGTAAATGTTATGTCGAAAGAAATGTCAGTGCAATTGTCGATCTTGTCACGTGCTCGAGATTCAAAACTTGTAAGGGTTTCCTGACAATTCTCTACTAATTGACTAATAAGTTCATTACTGGATTTTGTATGTAACTAAGAGAAGGGACGATAATTAGCAAATAAGCTTTAAAAATGTTTTAACGACTACAATTTAGACCATATACTTTTTTGCAATTTTATTACAGGGTCATAACGAATTATACGATATATTACTTTAATTTCAATTTAGGACAGTTGTTTCCAAATTTAAATATTTTTCTCCTTAATATTTTAAGAAAAATTGTAAAAGAAGGAGCATCAATTAAAATGAAAATAAATTTATCGCATTTTAATATGTTGTTTTCTCAGAGTAGTAAGTGTAGCATTTTTCATTTAGCTGTGACTTTCCAAGAAAAATCTGTTTATTCATTGCATATTTCCTTCACTTTAAAAAAAGGCCTTTTAATAATCTATTCCTTTTTGATTTGTAGATTGATTGAGAATTATAAATGGTTCTTGCATAATAATTTTAAAAAAAATGTGTGAATTATATGCTTAAAAACAATTTCACAATGATTATAAAAATAAAAACTTTCTAGTCACAAATTATTAAATGTAATGAATCAAAATAAAAATATTATGCAATCATATAGATAACTGATTTAGTTCTGTGTACTTAGACACCGTATATACATTTATTTTCACTAAATAAGAGATAATAAATGTGTATTCGGTATTAAGAAGGAGATTACTTTGGATTATCATAAATGCTATTTATAAATCCCAATAATCAAAATAAAAGTACTTATTGAAGATCTTCTTTCTCAAATTTTGTCTTAAACACATTACGATAGAGAATTTTTTTTATATAAATTCAGCAGAAAATAGAAGAATTATTGAGAATGAATTTTTCCTTACATTTACATTTTAATCAACTGAATTATTTCTTATTATTACAATTAATTAGCATTATATTTGTAATATTTACGTAATATTTTAAGAATACGAATTTCTTTATATTTTCTAAATATCTATATGTTCCAATATGTTTTTAATATTTAAATACTTTTGAGATAGCGATGAAATGAGTTATTCTATATCATGTATATTAATATCTAAAAATATAATATTAACTTCAGAAAGAAAAATTATAAATCCAATCTCACTCTATAATAGAGATGGATGTTGAATTTTGTTTTTACTATATATATACTTTTATCTCAGTGAGTGCTTGAGAGTTTTCTAGATTTCCAGCTAGCAACAATTGAATATATACTCTGTCTATAGCCTTTCAGAAAGCAATGTAATAAAAATACAATAAGCCTTAGAATAACCTTAAACTGCGTGGCTATCCGCACTGGACTGCATCAAAATTTTGTACTTAATAGAATGAGTAAGCATAACTTATATTCAGGGCTAATAAAAACTGTTATTAAGGAAAATTTATTTTATTCTTATGTCAAAATATAGCAATTTTGAATTGCAAAACTTATGTCAATTCATGGGATCGTGCAAAGGCATCTTAGACATCTTTAGAACGAGAGTATAAAATTATACTTTTAAATCTGAGCATGGGACAATCTTATACTCAGATTTAAAAGTCTAATTTTGTACACTCGTTCAGGCTGTTTTTATATATTAGTGATAATATATAAGAGCAAAATTTTTAATGTTTTTTTAATAATTTTTAGTGTGAAATTTTTATTGAAAATTATACCTTGTTTTAAAAGCAATTTAATTGTTTCGAACAGTCACTTAAGCAAGCGTTTATTTTAAAAATTGTATAAACATTTTCATGCTTTCTTTCGAACTTAAAACGAAGTTATTTTTTATTTATATAAATAAATAATATGATCAAAAGACAACAGGAATACTTTATTTAAAATTCACCTATAATATAGACATTGTTTGCAAACTTTTATCAAATATTTTTAAGTTGAATAATCATTTTGAAACGTCAGAAAGGTGTTTATAATTCTATAGTGTGAAAATTAATTCTTTGCGAGAAGAATTTTTACGCAATTGATTTTCTGAAATAGTTAATGTTACACAGCAAAAAACATGTGATTTAATTTTATTTTTACAATGAGATTTCTGTTATAGACACATTAAAAATATTGTAGAAAAAAACGACCGCTTACCGAAAATAACATTATTTAACTATTGTATGTTAACAATTAATTATATATTAATAACATTATTAATATTGGTAAAAATGTATTCAAGCGAAATGTTTTTGAAAATTAATTTAGATTAATAAAATAGTTTTTTTTTATTCCCATGTTTCGAATATTTTTTAAAATCTCAGTAATATATATATAAATATTTATTATAATTATGTCAATTCAAAAACAGTTCCTATTTTAGAAAAGAATTTCATTATTATTTAACTTTATTATTATAATTTTATTTCCTGTGAATCAATAGCTTCTAATAATTCGTAGTAAATACAACTTATTCAATTACAATAAACATCCGATGTTAAATCTCCAAATAATCCTGCACTGACCGTATCACTTAACGCATGCCAATGAAGGAAAAAGATGACAGAAATACCTCTTTACTCAGCAAACATGATTAGGAAATTTAATTTCTGTTTGACGTCGGCGTGCATCTTGTCTGCCTCTTCAGAAACAGCATTGGAATCACGTAAACCCGGTTAGGATTTTCAGAAAATTGTGTCAGCGACCTTTCCGAACTAACGGTGTAAAACTCGACCAACGACTCTTTCGAATATTTTTTTTTTTTTCTTCGATGCTCCGATCACTCTACAGCCCTGGGGGATGGAGCAGAATTATTTACTGCCAACACACCGGAACTGGAGCGAATGACCAAGAGAGAAATTTTTCCGCAATTTCATCACTTTTTCACGGTCATTCTTTCCAAATACAGAAAATCACAATTCGGAGGGAAAGTTAGCTTAGAGAAGAATGGTGGGAAAAAATTGAAAAGAGAGATGATAAGTTTCATGAAAATATCTTTATAAAAATTCCAAATTTTCTCAACTTAAATCTTTTTAGCTTTTTCTTTCCCTTTGTTTGCAAAGTAGGAAGCATAATCATGAAATATATGATGATATTAATGAAGATTAATATCTGCTTTGTGCCAAATAAATAGATAAATCAAAAGTTCCATCGAATCCAGATCTTGTAATGCTCTCGAGTTTTATAATTTAAATAAATTAGAAAAGTTGTTTATATTTATGAGCAAATCTTTTACTGACATTTTTACCCTCAAAACCAGTTAAAGAATTTGATGATTAAAACGATAGAGATATTTCCTAATTAATGAAATGCCACGCTTTAGGGTTGAGATAATTTTTCTTTCAATAGTCTCAAGCAATTTTGCATAAAAACAAATGCACGGAATAAAATTCAATTTGTCAAATTAAGTATCGAACCTATTACCGTCGTGATAGTTGGCATTCATGATGAGAAATTATTAGGATAATAATTTTTTAATGTTTCTAATATCTATCAGGCAATAAAAATATTATGAGAATGCACGACAGAATTCACTGTTTTTTTTTTTTTTTTTTTTTTTTTGTGTTCATTGCTCTTTAAAACATAAAAAATTAAAATATAATAAATTGAAAAATTAAAATATAATGAATTTTTGTATCTTATTCTAATATTTACATTTGCGATTACAAATTTCAAAAAAATAATGTGGAATTCTTTTATTTCTGTAATTTTATCCACTGCTGTAGTTTCACTAATAGTATGTACTATTATATTTTATAGCTTCAAAACCATAATTCCAACTTATTTTAAATGATCATACTAATATTTCTTTCATGCTTCAAAGTATATTGAAACTTTAAAGTCTGCATTTCATTATTTGCAAGCATAATAAATGATTTTAAATTTTAATGAGTAGTCAAAACTTTTTTGTATTCGGTATTAAGGGACTTCCTTTTTTATACGTGAAACAAAATAGTACTATGTAATGCGTCATAAATTTTTAAAGAATTCTTCTGATTCTATTGATTTCGGTTTGAGTGTTTTCAAATGATTATAATTGTGATTATTCCATAACTGATTCTTTAATATATTATCAAATTGTTACGTTTGCCTACTGAACTAACAAAAATTATTCATGCATTAAAATATACTGTTCAATGTATTTATTTGAAATTAAAAATAATAAACTCCTTAGAATAGCAAAATTTTCTCATTCTAAATTTTCCATCGGAAGAATTTTTCCTTTAAAATAATCATAACTTTTTAGATCTATTTATTCTTATTCAAAGAACGTTTTTACCGTGCATATTTCTATGTAGTAACCACTCCAACCTCAAGTGGATGTTTGTATATAGTTCGGAATCCATTTTAAACTACAAGTAACGTTTGAATCAGCATTCATGTGTAAAAAGTGAACGTTGCGATAAGAAAACGGCAAACCTAAGAAAGCTCACACATTGTGACATTTCTAAATGGGTCCATAGCAACATTATTTCCTTATTAATTGTGAATCAGATGTTCTTCTTTCAAGAATATCAAACAATAATAAAATTTTATGAAAGCACAAGGATAAAAAAAATGTATACATATTTATCGGGAACAAAGTCGTTCTCAATGCAAAAGATGACGTTCACAACATTTTTCAAATAAACTATTAAGCCAACCATTTGCTTAATTGACAGTAAATAGCACAGTTTTCTTTGATTCATTAGTTTATAAGTTCGAACCCTATCACAGAGTTGAATATTTGTAGTTATCCGTAATTCCTTTTAAATTGTAGTTCTCGTTTTAATAAACTGCCGAGTACAAAATGATCAAAAAATGGCAGGTAAAACGCGAACTAAAGAGAATTTATAATGTAAAATATCAGAATTCCTCGATCGCAATTTCATACTAGGGCTATTAAGCTTAGGAGTTTTCTTTAGGATATGTCATTACATTCCATTAGATGGTTTGTAAAAGACATGCGTTCACCGCTATTAAGCATTCAAAGAACACGCGAACTGCATGCTCGGAAATAATGCTGTCCGGATCCTTTGGACTGATACGAAATGACCTCACGGCTTCACGCCTGCGACAAAGAATGGGGATTCTATTTGGTTCGCGTGCAAGAGAGTGCGTGTCGCGCTTCACATGGTTACAGTTAGCGATATCGAGTTCGATTTTAGCTGTTAATGTATTATAGAAACGTTGGATTATCTTCGGAAGCATATATTAATTGGGAGAAGAAAAGAACTCTTAGTAGTTCCGCTCCAATGGGTATGCTAGTCTAGACATAGCCCATTGAATATTGCTTAATGAGTACGGTTGTTTTCTGATGTAACAGATTCCTTATATATCCCTTTAGCTTCCGATCGTGTTTAGGGCGACGTTTAGAAGGACGTTGAAGGTCAGTTTCTTACCTTGTCTCTGTGATGACTTCAAACACGATTTAACAATCATGGAATGAATGCATTCCATGTTTAAACAATGAAACTCTGATCGCACTGTTATGACACAGTTATACGCATGATATTATGATAGCATATAAAATGAGCGATTTCTTTCTGCAGGATATATATTAGGAAGTAATATATTCAAATTAAACTTAGAAATTCTTTTAATACATTGGAATTTTTTTTATGATATTCATTTTAAAATTCTCATATCAAATATCGCATATTTCATAATGCACGTATTTAAATTTTATGCCAGTAAATTCAATTAATATAAACTCTACAAATTTAAAAGTGTTTCTTTTATTAGTAAAATAATTTTTAATTCTAAATTTTTATTTCCAAGATGCGTCAAATGTAGATAAATTTGATGACATATAGAAAACATAGAACGCTTTTTCATTAGATATTTAAAATGTTAATGCTCATAAGAGAATTGTTAATTATTAAAAAAAAATTATGTATGTGAAATTAAATAGTGAAACACATATTTAATTGGTATGAACGTAAGAATATAAGTGAGATTTTCTATTTTATTTAGTTAAGAATGAGGAATTTATTTCCTTAAAATACTAACCAGTTCAAAACTGAAAAGAAAAAGGAAATTTTTTGTTTTACAGTTTTGTCTATATATATATATATATATATATATATATATATACAATTTGTATTGTATTATAGAAGTAATCTTTGGTTAAATAATTGATTAAAAGTATTCATTAGAAAACAAACATTTTTCCATCGAATGAAAGGGTGTATCTAAAGTTTAAGTAATTTAAAATTAATTGACACCATGAGTTGAACTTGTATATTTCAGTTTGTCGCAAGATATATGAGAATCCTTACTGGATAGGCTTCTGCATGCTATTTCACTTTGGATACAATTATTTCTAAAGGATACTGTGGAGTTGCTCAAAGTATAGATAAGAATTCAGGAATTTACAGATACTCTGGTTTTCAAGCTAGCAATTGATTTCACAATATTCAGTTAAATTAAAGGATTGTTTATAAATTAAATTCGATATCAAATGGTTGTGTTTAACTAAATAGAATTTATTCTATAGTCACAACTTGTTCAGATTTAAGGCAATACATGTATACTATGATTATATACATATATGTAATTGTAGAATATTGAGTTTTTCATCTTTTTATCTTAGAAATCATAGAAAATTTCACCATTTCAGCAAGAAAACTTTTTCAGTAGGTATCAAATTTTATCCTTTAAAAATTTAATCACCAATTACTTTTTATTACCGTAAAGTTCATTAAATACGTGACTTTAACTCATAATTTTCATACAATTTGTAGTAATCATCTATATATTTCTCATTTAATGGTATAGCATGCAAGTCTATGGTATGGCGTTATCATATGCGAATGTGACAAAGCATCCGTGAAATTGCCACTCATTTTATAGGTTCGACAAAAAGACTTTTAGAGTAATTGTTGCCGGCGTGTATTTTCGAACAATCATCTCAAACTCTTGAACAGTTTTGATTGTTTTGGGTTAAGTAAATGAAAACGATTCAAGTGTAAAATTGTTACATCTTAACAAAACGTTTTAATTAAAACAAAAACGTGTAGTCAACAGGATAGATTACTCTTACAAATCTTTATAGGAAGCTTGTTTCAAAACATTAGTTTTGAAGCAATACACGCTCATATTTTTTTCGATTATTAAAGGATCCATTTGTTTTTATTTATTCTTCTGATATGGCCTTAGGGGCTAAGATGTAATGTTCAAAAGTAATAGCAATCTAAAATTTTGCTTATCTTTCCTAATTTTCATGTAAATAATAATACTATTATATATTTATAAAAGTTTGAACTTTATACAAAGGGTTGGTTATGTATTATATGGTTTAATTTAGTAATTTTTTATAAAAATGATAAATTCCCAATAATTTAAAAATATTGAATGAAAATAATATAAGAAATCAAAAAGTTAATAAAACCATTTTATAATAAGTTGCATTTATTTTAAATTTATTTCATTGAGGTAAACAAAAATTTATTTCCCATTTTTAATATTATTTTTAAACAGTTTTGTATATTATATTATTTGTACCAAGATAATGTTATTCAATGTAAATATTAACTTTTAATTGATAATTATTATTATGTGTGTTATTTATGCAGAATTTTTCTTCTCATTCTGTACTTTCTAGATGTTTACGTAACATTTGATTGCTTACAACATCTTAAAGTGAAATTAATGATGATTTGAATAATTTATAGACATCTAATTCAATGGATGTTTCATTATTTAAAACTTATGGTCATGTAACAAAGTCGATGCTTGAGCTTGTACCCTCTACATCAATTTTCCATATGTTATTAATAATTGCAAAAGAAATGAGAGTAAATTCTGTAAACTCTATTTAACTTAATAGAGAACTGAAATATTTTGCTTTTTCTGTTTGCGAAAGCTAAGTATCTATTGGCCAAGCTAAGCTGGTTGTTCCACATTAGTAAATTTGAAATAAAACCTCGCTTTTACAATATTTAAAATTTTCTGGGATTGATTTTTCTGTTCGCTAATGCCTTATATAAGAAGCTAATCATGGCTGATTAGAGCTATTTTTTGGAATGAAGAGTCCTAGGTTCTCAATATAAGAAAATAGGTCAAAATATAAAAAAAAATACTTTTTTTTTAAGACTGGAAATAGTTTACTTTACAGAATGAATGAGGTATGATAAAACTGCTCATTCTAATTACAACAATACAATAATTCAATTCATCAATCAATTCGATTTCTAAACCATTAATATTAAAATCAGAAAATGACAATGACTTCATCTGTGTATTGTCTTTCTACCTTGTCCTACTTATCAGCAGTTGATGTTATTTATCGAAGTAACATAATGGAATTTATACTATCTTATCCATCGATAAATATTTTGATTTAGATATATTTAAAGAGAGAAATAGAGTATTTTTTTAATTCTTACAGATGTACCATAAATAAATATGTTGAATCAAATACCCTCGACTATGTTGTAATAGGGATAATTTTTAATCTGTTTTCAATAGTATAGGGATAATTTTTTAATCTGTTTTTAATAGTAGCTTAATCTGTTATGTCTCATTATAATCATTTTTAATAATATTTGTATATAAATAGCTAGGAATATGTGTCTGTAGTAACCACGAATGGTATCCATTTATAAAAAAAAGATGGTTTTCCAATTGTGTTCGGTGGTGGTAGGAATGTAGTAGTCTATAAATAGTTCATCGAATACTGTTAGAGTTTGATTAACACCATTTATTGTAAGTTTATAATCATTTGGAGAACCCCCGAAACATGCATACAGTAAAAAAAAATCACTATACATTCTATGTATTATTAACACATAATCAATTTTCTATCTAATGCATCCGAATAAAGATAACTGACATCATGAAGTAAATAAACCAAAGAATGAAAATTATTGTTAAATATTTGAAAATCTGTCATGTTCCCATAAATATTAAGATAAGTAAGACATTTGTCTACTATCTTAATATTTATGCTCTGTCTTCATATTGTAAAGCAGTCAAAAGAAAATCGCGAGTGTTAAGCTTATCGTTATCTAGCGGTGAGAATGCACTCTTTAGAGAGAAAGGTTTCCAGTTCGATTCCAGTTTTTACTTAAGAATATGCTAGCAGCAATAAGAGTAGTTAAACTCATAAAACTGAATAACGAGAACATCATTTTCTTTTTATGCACCACCCATTTAGTTCAAATAAAAAAATGAGCGTAAAAGGGAGCATTCCCACAGATTTGTTTAAGTGTATTGTATAGAAATTCTTATTGTAATTAAATCTATCCTACCCAAAGGACCTACTCATACTTTAAATTTCAATAGTATCTAATGCGCGTTGTTAATGTGGAAGATGAGGGAAAATGCGACACCTCAAATTTCAGCACTTGTACGTAGTTCAAAATTGATAGTGAATATTGCTTTCTATTGGGAAAAATAAGTAGCTAAACATATAATGCAATAATCTAGAATTTCCATGAATGAGAGATGACTTTCTTTTAATGACGCTGGTGAATACCCTCATGTTGAGTGGTTCTATGTGTGTTAAAAATTGCGTAAGGTTCAATACTCTTCCTCTCCGATAGGTTAATACGTAAGTTAATATTTATGTTTTATTAAATTAATAAAAAAAAATTTTTTTTTAATTCTTTATTGTCATTTAATGATAAATTTTAAGTATAGATAGTAGCTGAGTGTTACTTTAATAATAATTTAAATTAAAGTGAAACATATATTTATTTAAACAAATAACGGATTTATTTTTTTCAAATATACTCCAATGAAATAACAAAAATAAAATGGTGGAAATAAGTATTAAAACATTTTGGGCTTTAAATTCAACAGTTCATGGGTTCGAGTCTCATCTCTGACGTAATGTTTATCGGAAGTCTGCTTCAATGTTAAAACTCTTTATTTCTATCCAACGACTAAAGAGCGGCTAACAAACTAAACCCGTACTTAACATGACCGAGAGGTAAAACAGCGCTCTTCAGAATGGAAGGCTCTAGATTCGATCCCAGCCATTATTTAATAATGGAAATGGATGTCATGATTTTGCCTTCTGAATATTCGTCTGACAATGTGGATGCATTGGAATTTTCAGGGTTTTCTTTTTTGTGACACGTGAATACGGCCTGCTATTTATGAAATGTCCTCTTGAAAGACAATTTACGCAGTGAATATTGACAAAGCTTTATCATACTTTTAAGCTCTTTGGATAATCATTACGTGGAGCCAAACTTAACCAGAAAGTTATTTTGATAATAATGAAAATTTAAAATTAAGTATTGAAAGACTTATTAATTAAATAATTAATTTCAATACTTAATTTCTTTACGCATTGAAAGAATTTAAGAAGCAAATTTTAGTTAAAGTATTTCTAAGGGTAATAATTACCGTAGACACTATCCCCGTGTATTGGAAAGTATTAACAGTGAAATATCTTAATACCGGAGAAACTATTCATTATATTGAAAATTTCATTTTATGGAGAAAAGAAGTGTATTCATTCACTTATATAAATATAGAAGCTTTTTAATTGGAGAATAAACTAAAAAATAAGTAGTTTTATATCCTCTAGTTAGAAACGAGTGCATAAATATTAAAAATTATAAAATTAATGTATACATTTTAATTTTCCTTACATGAATGAAATGGCATAAAATAGAAATAATTCGTTAATATAAAGAGCACGTAATGCTATTGTATCGTAATGTATATCGTTATTTTAGATAAAAAAAAAAGTATCACTAATAATATAAAACCTTTTTTATTCTCTTATTTATAAGAATTTCAGTGTATTAATTTATATAGTTTAAAAATTTATAAAAAAGACGAAGACTGTTTTCCAAAAAATAAGATCCCAAATATATTTCTCTTTCTAAAACAAATATGTGATTTCGAAAGATAAGAAAATATGAACTGAAAGCTGTGAAAAAAAAACTCAAATGTATAAAATATGATAAAAGAAATCTCATTTTCTCAATACTTTGCAAAATTTCTATTAAAAAAAAAGAAGCTGTAAAATATAATTATTTTATTATCTATAGTGTTTTCTTATGTAATAAGAACACATGCTTCAAGAAATGTACTTTAAATTTTTAATTAGTTATTAATCTAATTAAGGTATCTAATCTTATAGTAATTTTTAATAACTATAAGATTGTCGATAGGGTTTATATTATACATATCCTGCACAGTACTTTTTACACTCTGTAAGAGACATCCTAAATGTCAAAGACAGTTGTAAGGTATTTTAGCATCCACCGCGTAAATTTGCTTTTGGGACGACTTTTCTATAGATTGTGAACCATATTAACAAGTCACAAGGAAGGAAACTCGGAATACTCCCAAGCACCCACCCAGATGGATGTAAAAAACAGAAATACAATGTCTGCTCTCATTGTTCAACAGTTCCTGGGATCGAACTCTGGGCGATATGCTTCGGAAAGCGATATCATTCAACGTTATTTTCTAAATCAAAGACAGTATAGCCTTAAGCTAGATAATACATCTAATAATATCCTAACTATGGGCAAATGAATGCAACGATGTCTGATAACAAAGAAATATGATTATATGAGACTTAAAGTAAAATAATAAAAAAGTGGTTACTCACCATAATCTTCTCTCCTCATTAGCAAGCTGACAAATATCCTTTAAGAAGCTAATCATTCAAACCATATTCCTCGCAATAGCATAGAACACCCATCCAACGCAAATCACATGTTTACAGTATTCCAGTGTTAAGAACGCTCGAACTCCAAACACTTCTCTGAGTCTGAGACCACTCCGTCAGGTGGTTGAGATTCGCGAGCCGAACCGGCTTTGTCCGAAGGAGGCGAGAGGGACGTTGAAGGGAGGGAAAAAAAAAACCTACTTTTCTGAGCAACGGGAGAGGCAGGAATGAGATGCTGGAGTTAAGGTGTTAGGAGAGTTAGGCTAGTAAAACGGCCACTGGTGATTTTGTTCGGCATTTCGTTTTTTCGAGGTCGAGGTCGACGTCTCCGCGAAATGTGTGTTATTCCTATCAGGAAAGTAGTTTAGGAAACATTCGCGAATCAACAGCTCTGTGTTGCTTGTGTGTGAGGCGGAGCAGTAAGGGGCTTTCAAAAGTGATAGATGCGTTACAGTTAAAAGTTTTCTAAAAAACTTTTCGTCGAGCTCCGAGGCATGTCAAAACTTTCGAGTTCACAGCATCGGAGAAGATAATATGTTTCCAGAACATAAGCTATAATTCTGTGTCATGCTGGTTTGGTATAATGTTTGAATGGAAAACCAGAACGTCAATCAAAATTTGCTTTTATTCTTTAAAATCCAGGGAATTTTAGATATTTTTTATGTTATTATTACTTATTATAGCCCAATTTTTTATTAAGAAAAACAAGATATTGATTGATGGATAACATATGGATTGATTGATACTTGCTACTAGACTAATTCAGGTTTGATCTAATCACTACATTCCATGGATCAAATTCAATTAACTAAGCAATTTAATCAAAAAGATAACCTGGATCTCTTTAAAAAGTGGTGAGGAATTATGACATCCAAACCCTCTCAGATAGTGGAACAACTGGAATAATATGAAGCTTAGGTCATATTATTTCAGGTCAGATAATTGACATGATAACGATGACATGACATGATAATCAGAAAAACAAATAAAAATAAAGTGTCTAAGATCTCTCCCAGTCGAAGCTTCAATCTTTCTGTATAAATGTCTTTGAACACTACTTTGATCACTTTATTATTTAAACTATATGTCACTGAAATCAACACTACTAAAAGTGGATATTGCTTGAAAAGAAATCATGCTTATCCATACTACGCATAATAGAAAGACAGCTTTCTGGGTTCCTCAAGAAGTATCTAGAATAATCCTTAAGTCAGTTGCACAATGTCATGTCTATGAAACCTTTTTCAAATTTATCACTCGCAGTTTATGTAAAATAATATTAAAAAAAATGTTTAATTAGACATAAAAATGTGATTTGTTACATATTGCAAAAATAATTATTTTAAAAATTATGGTTAAAATTGGATTCCAAACTTTTACACCTATGAATTGTTGGAATGACTATCCTTCTAACTGTTACTCAGGTTGAGTAAATTGTTAGCTCGGGTAGAGAAATCGAAAGAAAACATATAGTTTAAATAAATGTAGAAAACATTTTTCTATCAAAATTAATACATATTAATTTTTGTAATTAAAATAAATTAAAATTTCTTATTGAAAAGGAAATTTTCTTGTTATTTAGACACACATTTGTTAGGAAAAAGTAATTTTTAGATGTCATGTTGTTATTAATGTCCTTTTTCATTTTTATACAATAAATCGCTATTAGTTATAAAATTAGCGTGTTGTAAATGGAAAATAAATTAAACGTGCTTTCTGGTAAACTACTTTTTTATTTTAAGTGGAAAAAAAAGTTGTTCTATGATAAGCAGGAAAAATCATCCCTTCTGGGTTAGTAGTCACAAATGCGGGATCGATAAAAGGAACAAGAGAGGAGAAAATAACAATGCGTTTAACATCTTTTGAACTGCTGCCAGATGTCGTATGTTTCCGCGTAATATATGCTTCAGTGATCACTAAATGTTTTGAAATCTATTCGACCATGCTTATTCAGACTTAATCTCTGTCGTACGACATTTAAGGAAGGCCTGGGGCAATACAAGCAGTACATGAAAAGACTCTTACTTTCGATTCTCAAACTGTACGTCGTGTGTAGTGTACCTCTTCCTATAATGAGCCTAATGAGCCATTCTAATGACTTAAGATTTCCTTAATTATTCAAAATAACAATTAATATTATTTGACAGAATTCAAAAATAATTGGAATAACTTTCATATTTCAAAGCAATTTTCCTTCCTCTTTTGAATTCGCTGAATGATTTTTTCGGATTTATTTAAATTTTTTTAAAAGCATACCATTACTCTTAGAGTTGAAATGACTGGAAATTTTTACAAAATTTACCTCTTTGTAGAGGCTAAAATAGCAAAAGAAATAATAAAATTGTTTCCATTTAATATCACTGTAACCGTCAATTGCCGCATATTTTTTATTCGGCGCTCAAAAATTGGAACAATAGTAATCTAGTGAAAAAATTCGTTCTTATGATAGAATTTTATTTAGAATTTGGTCAAAGATCATCATATTGAGAGGGCCTATTGTAATTTTTTATGATCTAATATCCTTCTTCCCATATGATAGAGACAATTCTGCCAGATGGTTAGTCAACTTCGTCACATGATTCAAAATTAAGATGCAGTTGGGAGAGCTTTATAGTATGCAGAGAGAGAATTATGTTAACAGTTAAAACAAACGTAATTAAATAAATAGAAAACTAAATTATGTTAAACATTAAGGAGATGAGGTTGCAGTAGCTTCGTAAAGAAGTACACGGGCTGTACGTTCAGAAGGCCATTGGTTTGATGCTCAATGAAATGAAAAGTTTTTTAAGTAAAAAAAAAAAAAAAAAAAAAAAAAAAAAAAAAAAAAAAAAAAAACCTTCGAACTATTAGTCATAAAAACACAATCCTTATTATTATCAACCGAAAAGTATATTACATTTTCTCTTAATTTTAAATAAAGCTAATTAACATTTAAAATATTTACCACTTGTAAGAGAATTAATGGAATCAGTTGTCTATGCTCAATTTATTTTTTTTTTCACTACATATTCATATTTAATTCTCTTTAAAAAATGAAACAAATGTAGCTCAAAGACAAAACTTGAGGAAAAGTCTCTGTCTCAAATATAATTTATTGGTTTTAAAATTGCAATTTTTATTTTTTAATGTAGCAAAGAGTTTTGCGTATATTTCAATATTTCATTTAATATGCTTATTTACCGAATTGATTAACAGATAAGCTATTGGCATATGCTTATGTTTCAAAACATTTTAAAAATATCAAAAGTTTTCGAATAATATAGAACTCAAGAGAATTTCTAGAATGCATTTATTTATATAGCTGACTTTAGCATTATAGTTAATAAAAATACTTTGTGTTCAATGATATTAAATAATAACATTTCTTTACAAGATATATGTGAGACAGCAATATATATTACTTTACAACAACACTAAGGACTTTTGGAAAAATCCCAAATCTAGTTATGAAGGAAAATCGGAAACAATATTAAAATAAAAATAGATTTTTAAACGTGGTGTTATGTAAATTTACAAACCATTTCTAATTCTCTTAACTAATTTTATATTGAATGTATGAATATTGAATATAATTTTATATGAAGATATAGTTTCTTACAAACAAAATTAGTTTTTAGAAATAAAAATTCAATTAAATTATTTATTATTAACTAATTTTTTGAGTTCTTATTTAATATAGATATAATTGTGTGTATGCACTTTCTAATATATTATGAAGTCTTAAACTAACATCAAAATATGGAATATGGGCATTAAAAACCTTTAACTCGTTTTACTAAATACATAGAATAATCTGATTGAAAAATTAATCCTTCGAATAATTTATTTATGGACTTATTTACACACACTCACATATATATATTGGTGGGTAGATAAGTAGGTAAATGTGTCCATAAACAAATTAATCGAAGCATTAATTATTGATTTTCCAATCAGATATTCTATGTATTCGGTAAAATGCATCAAAAAAATGTGTGTGTATGCCACACAACACTCACACACACACGTGTGTGTACTTGGCATACATATATATTTTTCATTGCCATGGCATGTTGATTACTTTTGAATTCCATTCTTGCCCATCTTAAAAAAATCCCTTATCTTGAAAATTTGACTAACGTGAATTAAAATTATTTGGCAATAGACTCGTTGGAATCACAATATTCGCAAGTAGCGTGATGGTACTATTTACAGCGGCTTGTTTAATTGATGCATATTCATCAAGTAAGTCCCCAGAGAAGAGTTCTTACAAATGTTCTTCCCTTCCTCTACAATAGTGCCGACATTCCTTTTTGTGTTGGGAAACGGAACACTCTCTCAAACGTGTCCTTCTTTCTACAAATAACTAAAATAGAATTAAATTTGAATAATTGTTGCTCCCGCGAGAGTGTAGAAAAATTTTCTGCTTCTACACAAAAAGTGGAATTTCGGAACTTTATGGCACGGTACCTAACAAAGGGATTTCGGTCAGCTGCATCAGTCCTACTTCACAGGCCACTTCAAAGATGTATTTTCGGCGAATAGCCAGAGCCTGTTTGCTCACAGTATATATCAGTATATCACAGTATATCCCCGCCTTTACTGCGTTACTCAGTAGATGTAATAATCACTTGATAAAACCGTTTGATGTGTTGAACATATCAACCCACATTCCGTTTACCTAAAACAGAGACCAAGTGATGTGTTAATCTCTAAGGGTATCAATTACCAGGCCCTACCTGATAGAGCAAATAGCAAAAGAGCGACGATAGCTATTCAAGGAGAGCCATCATCTTTATAAGAAATAACCACAACGAATAAAAACACATTGGTGAAGAGGAGATGAAAAAAAAGAGAAGGACAGATGCCCTCGGGATTGTAAAACCCGTATTCACTTAAAGAAGGTAAATGCAGGGAGTGATAGGAGAAAAAAAATATCAATATTGAAAATACGCACACACATATATGTACATAAAATTTCAATAAAAGTAGAAGAAACTAATTAATTTCCCATAATTAAAGTCAAGTCATTAAAATTAACTTATGATTGATATATACTTTAAATATAAAATATCTTAATTTTTTATCCGGGGATTAAAAATGTAGACATTAAAACAAGATTATTATTAAATGTCAATATCAAAATATCTATAATAAGAGTCATTGTTCATTTAATCTGGTTAATGAAGATGACTAAAAGAGACATTCCTCAGAAACCTTGTCCATTGTCTGTCTAAGATTTATTCAATTTTATAAGCGATGTATTCTTCGTTCAATACTATTCGTTAATGTTTTATTGATTGTAATATAATATAAGAAGTTAATGTATGGCTGTTCCGATTTTAAAATAAAGCTTTATTTTTATGTAAGGATTGGAATTTAAATTGAGGCTCCAAATTATTTAGAACAATTCACATTTACTTATAGAAGAGTTTTATTTAATGATGCATTCCTTTCAATTGACAATGTATGCAGAAGAAAGATTATCAATTCTATACCAATTGAGATGAATTTTTTTTTCAATTAAGTAAAACAAGTACATTGTGTATAAGCAAGATTATCATCTGAAAAATAGAAGTTAGATAATGTTGAAAATTTTCCGGTTGCCCATCACTAAAGATTACAGCTGCTTAGCATATCCAACCATAGAACATGGTTATATGACGAGATTAACTCCCGAGCTAATAACAACCTTTCCACGTCACATTAATAAAATGATATTGAAACCTATAGAATTTCAGGCGCGAGTACAACTATTCAGAATGATTATCCATCTGAGGTTTTGTATCGTACCCACTACCTTCTGCAATTGCCTAAGCATGCGAAAAAATACAGCAATTCATGAAATAGTGAAATTTTTTTTCTTTATTTCGACAAAATTACTTGTCACCTCTGGGGGCCTGATCTTACTGTGCCAATTTTTTTTCTATGTGGGTTCCTTTAACATTATATGTTCCAGGGGCATATTATGACCTTTCAAGAACACAAGAAGTCATAAATGAGGAAGTTTCAGAAATTGATAAGAACCAATAATATAAATATGCCTTACATTTTCAAGAGATTGCAACAATACATTAGGATAAAATGAGTCCATATATCTATTGTAATTTAAAAAATAACCATTTAAATAGAGGTAAATATATCCAATACTTGCTCGTATTTATGGATAATTTCACTTAGTTTTTCCTAACTGTGTATATGACTAGTTGAAAAATGTCAGTTCACTCCACTTCATTTGTACTTATGAATATACGATAGAACTCCGTTTATCTGTCGTTTGGTTATCTGCTATTCCCTGTTAAAACTTATGCACGTCAGAGCGTATATGTGATTTCTTGCTAATCTGTCTCTAACAGCACAGTTACCATCGGAATTTTTCACACATTTCAGACTGTTGCTCTTGTTTTTTCTTGCTAAGTAAATTATTGTTTTCCAGTGTTCAATGCTTAGTGAGTTTATTCTTCAGCAGTAAGTGGTGATTAGGGAAAGTAGAAAAGGAAATTGTTTTATTAATGCCAGACAAGATTGACTCTTTAAAAAGTCTGGATATAGGGGAAATACTGCAGAAGGTCGCTGATGACTATAGTGTCTGTCGTCATACTGTTAAAGATTGGAAACAAAAATGATTAGAATTAAAAAAAAAGTGTTCGTCACAAATTTCTGAAACCGACTTAAAAGAATGATTACAAGAAAACTAAAGAGATCTTGTACATTTGGTTAGTAAAGTTTAGGGATGAAAGTATCCATCTTCAAAGAAAAGTCATTGCATTTCTAAAAGTAATTTAAAGAAGGTGATACAAATTTACAAATAGCGCAGGCTGACTAAATAGATGAAAAAAGTGATTTCATCTATTAAATCAAGAAAACGTATTCAAACTGAAAGCTTAACAAGAGAGCATATATTTCATTGCAATGAAATGGGCCTTAATTATAAGATGCTACAGAGTAAGGGCCTCGCACTTAAAACTGAAGTGGAGGCCTCAGGATACAAACGTAATAAAGTGAGAGTTACTATTCTAGCATACAATAATACTGCATGAAATCATAAAATGGAAATGATAATGATTGGAAAGACTTCTAGGCATTTTGAGGTAGTAACAAACTAAGTTTCTTCCTGTAAAATATTTTGATCAAAGCACGTAGATGAGTAGCGAAATTTTTAGAAATTAGTTTTTCAAAGAATTCGTGCCATCGACAAAGAGGTTTTAAGATGCAAAAGTATACACAGAAAAGCAGTTTTACTGCTACATGATACCTCACACATTCTGATTAACACATCCTTAAGTCACATTTGTGATCGTGAGTCCGATCAGTCACATTTGTGATACCCGATAATTATACCTTTCTCGAAATCAGAGAGCTCCGAACTGCGCGGCATCTTGCATACGACAATGCCGATGCTGTTTCCTACAGGATATATACCGTCTGAGGCCATGTCGTACCTCAGAAGCGCTGATATCATCATTTGCATAGGTGACCAAATACTTATTGGTAGAGAGTCTTCAACAATCAAAAATACTAATAGTGCGAAAATTTTTTAATAAATACTTGTCGACGGATAGCATACAAATAGTTCATGATCAGCAAATATTCTTTATTTTATAGTTAATGCATTGATTTTGTTTATTTTTTTAAATAAAAAAGAAACTATTGTGTTTAATTAATTATTGTAATCCGATGCATATTTATCAGCAGAGATAGATTAAAAGATTTTATTAAGTAAGCACTAAGGTTATTTAATTGAAATAACTAGAGTTATCTCGGTATTCAACTATTAAATCTATTTCACTATTTTTTTTAAAAGTGGACAGTACCTTCATTTTCCTATTTAGTTAAACATTTTAAGCTATAAATAATATTCCAACATTTCTGCAATTCCAATTGCATAAACAAAAAAAAAAAAAGAAGTTAGTTACGTTATTAGTAGAAATGCAAATATTAAAATTACGTTTACTGGACATATACAAGAAATATCAAGTGGTTAAATTTTCAAGAAATATGGAAGAATAAATCTGAGAAACCAGTACCCAAGAAACATATATCTGGTGGAAACAACAGCACTTACGCCTTCGTTGATTCAAAGATAATTTACAATAATATGTATCCTATGCTCGTGTAATATTTTTTTGATGACATGTGGTGACATGTGGCATTACATGTGCTAAATAATATGCTATTATAATCGTTTTATTAAAGGCTATTAATTTGTCCTAAAATCATTTCATCCTAAAATTATTGTCCTAAAGTCATTTATAAACGCTTATTTAATCCTTCAACTACTTTCTTTTCACACAACTAAATTTTGTTAACTCGACTCTTAAAAAAATTCTTAAGCAAGGTATATAATTCAACGTGCTCTGGATAAAAGATAGAGGATTTTGTTGTAAGAAAGAGTTTTTCCCAGTTTTCCAGAAAGTAGAGCTTTGACTCTAAAAGTTTGAATGGGTATAACTGTTGTATAAGACCATTTACATAAAATTGGATTCCCTAAATTGTATTTTGTATGATTTTAATCAGCTTTGTTATTTTTAACAGTTAAATATCTCAATTGCACTTTCTTGATATTACTATAAAGTTAAAAAATAATAAAGAGCCCTTTAACTAATAACAAGCGTTAATGTTTGCATTTGAAGAAAAAAAAATTTTTTCTTTATTTTATAAATGATATCGACAATGTTTTGGACGATGATATTTTAGGATTTAATGAATGATTTTCTTAAATCCTAACACTCCATTTGCCTTGCGGTAGGAATTAAGGTATGATTACTATAAAAATTAATTGAGATGCGTTTAGGGCAGCCTGCTTTTACCTACTATAAATCTTCTAAATATACCATAAATAACTGTTAAATACAATTATCATCTTGTATTTTGAACCATGATTAAGTGACCAGGCAGATACTAGGGAACAACTTCTTTTTTAAGCCTCATCTGTCGTAGGACACAAGGACCTTACGGATTTTTTTCGAAGTTTTTAACATGCTTAAACCCATTTAGCAGGACAGTCTTCAAACAAGTCAGGTATACAGTTTGTTGCCTTCAGGGCTTGACAATGATCCTCTTTGATTCCACAAAGTTACCACAGTTTTCAAAAAGCAGTGTTTCACCATTTCTTGTTCAGTGTAGACTTTACTTTGAAAAAAAATCAGATTTTATTCCATATTGAAACTATTTGTGAACACATTTTTACATTATATTCACCTATTCTTAAACCATATCATTTAAGGGTATATAAGACCTAAACCAACCTTTGGTATGAAAGAAAAAGATAACATGCATGCTTATTTTATTCACTGTCGGATGAATTTGGACATATCAGAGTTTTATAGAATATCATGAGCGTTCATCAAAGGGCGATTCATAAAAATTATGCGTGAAACAAAACGTTGTAAATTAAATTTAGTTGCTTGATAATTGCAACCTGATAGGGAAAGGTGTCACTCTTATAAGTCCAATATAATGGTTTCGATGCTTAATCTGCATAACTGTCACCCAAAAGGTAACTGGTTCGATTCCTTAACATACATGTAAAATCAATAAAACTATAGTATAAATCAGTAAAACTAAAGTATATATCTGTAAAACTATCCTACTAAGAGGGGATATACGCGTTAAAATTTCTTTGTCCTCTCATTAATGTGTCGCAGAATAAAATAGAAAGTGCCAGTTCAGGAGGTCCTCAATATTTAGAGGTGGTTCAGAATTACGAGGTTATTATTTGTGCTTTGCAGCTTTAGTCATCAGAATAGCAGCCCTCCACCCGAAAGCATTTCATAATAAACTATCCTTTCGTAAATAGCAGAAATAGATTATAAGATATCACTTGATGACCTATATTAATTTAAAGTTTTGAGTCATGATCAAATGTCACCTCCTGACATTCCAAACTAAAATGTCATTCTAGAGTAAAGTTATTAGATCCCATTAATATTCGACACGCATAGGTCCTCTCGGCCCGATAACGTAAGATCAAGTATCGAGACCTTACCTTCCGTTACAAAAGCGATGGCTTTCCCCTACAGTTTATTATAGCCTTGAAATGAGAAAAGTAATTGATTTAAGATATAGGACACACTCCTACTCGCTTAAAATATATTTTTTTCTGATTAGTCAGATTTTTTTAATCACAATTTTTCATTAATCAATTGAATTTTATATTCAATTTAAGAGAAAAAAAATTGTAATTATTTTACATTGAAATACATGTTTTTGAAAAAGAGTATTCAAAATGATGACCCCAGCTAGCTACAAGAAAACGACTACGCTGTTTGCCATTATTTAGGATGAATACTATGTATGCTAATGAGCTTGTGTGCCCTATAGTGTTTTATTGTTCCTTCAAGTTCGGCAACACCCCGGAAAGTCAAGCGAAAAACCGTCATCATAATGAAATGTCTTGCAATGTTTCGACATTAGAGTTGCGCGACCTCTGCCACCCACCAGGAAAGATTCTCTGGTGAGTCGTATTCAAATGCCAAAGAATAGGGGAAAAGAAAAGTTCTTTTTCCCTGTGTCGGCCATTTCTCGCACTCACTCAAAGCGTTTTCCGCTCAAGTTCCGGCTGCAATGAGGTTCCGCAGTGGGGAAGCCGTCTCGAAATTGAGGTCAGTGATGCGTCCAGGTGCGTCAAGTTCAAGGCTGTTAGGAAGGGGGCGGCTGAAGTTGCGTCACTGAAGTCAACGGACGGATTGAGCCGACGTGATGAAATGGCATTTGTTTAACAAGCAAGTGAAATCTTGATTCGATATCTGAAGATCAACAAATTCTGTGCATGAAACGAGATTAAAAAATTGATGATTGTACTAGGTGTCCTAAATTACTGATTATTATATACACAATCGTCAAAACTTGAAGAAGTTTTTGTATTAATTAAAAAATTAGAACATATATTATATATAATATAAACAAATATGCAGCACATATTTATGATGAAAATTTGAAACATTCATATTTTTGTTTGAGCTCTTTAGTGAGCAATTTGAGAAGTGCTTTTCAAGTGATCGGGAGGATTTGCTTGTAACTCTATGATCAGTTTTGAGGACTATTAATTCTACCGAAAACTACAGTTTAAAATAGATTTCGAACCATTGCTGACATCCATGCATAAAGTGGAGTTTGAATCCACGAGCTGTTGAGCCCAAGACAGAGGGCTAATCATTAATTAGCTGCCATCTCAAGTAGGTAAAAGTGACTTTTTGGAACAGTTTTCATAAACTTTTGATGCTCAGTTGCTTTTTCTTTCTTGCTTAAAATATATCGTCAATATAAATGCTGCCATAAAAATTACCCTCGTAAATATATTGCTTCTGCTTCAAGCTCTTTCAAAATAACCACTGAGAAAATGATTCACTGAAAGAGTATTATAATTATCGCAAATTAAGAAGAAAAAGATTCAATATTATTCAATCCCTTAATCTTCGAATATAAGAAAAACAGACGATGAATATTAATTAATTAATAAAATTGTTAGAAAATGATAAATTTTACAGTAATGAAAGAATTCATGAAATCATTTTGAATTTTTTGAATATATTGAAGTTGACAGAAATAAAAATAAAGTAAGAACTTTTAAAATATATTATTTTTTTCCTTTTTTTTATTATCCCTATCATAACACAGACAATAACACAGAGATCTCTGGCCCCTTTCGAAAGGCTACTAAAGCAGAAAAAATAAAATATAGGAATAAAAGGTTTCACAGAAGAGACACCGAAAAAAGTTTTTGCACCAGACTTCAAACTGTCCTCGGACAACCCAACCCATGCACTTAGTCCTTAAGAGATTGCTGAATCACTGATACATTTCTCTGGAGCTGATAAATCCCAATCTTTTGAAGAAGGGCTTCCTCCCTTGCGACTCGTAAATATGACCCATTATCTGTGATAAGTGCTCTTGGAAGGTAATTTACGAGGTGGACATTAAAATGCTTTACAACGACTTCCTGCTGTGACGTTGTTTATTACTAGATCGCATATTAATTTTCTGATAGTGACAAGTAATGATAAAAAGGCATTGAGTTGTATTCTTCACAGCTGCATATTTCAAAAGTCTGAGCGAAGTATTAAATGTATTTGTTAAATGAGAAGCCGCATATCAACTGAATGGCGTAAATACTGAATCTCGACAAACAAAATTTAACAAATTTTCTGAACAAAAACTCTTTTGTGTTAAGCTTTATTGTTCTTTATACTTCATATCTCGTATATATGAAGTATAAAGAATAGGATATTACATAAAGATAACGATATTTAAATATTATCAGAATGATTAATATGCAACTCGCTTCTGATGTTTTTAATCTTTATACAAAATACGCGTTTCGAAATTTCTGAAACTTGTTTGACGAATGTCAATAGATTGTTAGGAAAATTACCAAAAAAAAATTGTTAATGATTTTATATTTTTATATTAAGCATTCAAGCAGGATACAGTTTGATAAATAGAGTTAATTATAAACAGCATTTGAATTCTTGGTTTATTAATTGTTAAATAGGCAAAGTAGTTTTTATTTTCCATTTCCCTACCTAAATATCTCAGTATTCATTTTTTTGATTTCTTACTATTTACCATGTTCATAATGAAGTTAACAATTTTTTGTGAAATGCATTTCTAAATATGTAAAATTCGATATTAAAATGTTCAATTGGGCACAATTATATTTAAGCAGAAGACACCCTGTTAATTTGAAATATGGGCAGTGTTGAAATATTGTAAAACTTTTAATTGATTAAACAGAAAACCATGCTCATTAGATAATATAATAATTACGTATTATATAGAACGATGTAGAGAAGAGAAGTGGATCAATTCGACAACATTGTAAAACACATTCAGTATCCAGATATCAATATCACTGCATCCAAAACAATCGGAATAAAATTGTAACATTCTAATAATATGTTTACAAAAACTAATTGCACCGTAAGTAAGTAAAATAACAGTAAGTAAAATAGTAAGCTTTTAATGAAATCACGAGAGAATAAATATTGTTAGTTATACAACATACTTCATTTCAGGTAGCTTCTTTCTACGGAAAAAAAGCCAAACGTCACAAATTTTATTGTGATCAAATAATGAGATAATGAGAACATTGTATGAAATGGTATAAGCTTAAAGCAGCAAAGAAACAATAGTAAAAGAAATCATTTCAACGATTATATTAGTTTAAAATTTTTTTGCCTAAAATTAATAGTTATAAAAATATAATTATGTTATTATATTTTTTAATAAGTTCGTGATTAG
>JAPDSC010134190.1:44137-54531 GCA_026290005.1 Latrodectus geometricus
ATATATATATATATATATATATATATATATATATATATATATAACCCAAATTCAATTTAATATTTTTTACTATTTGTGATTACATCTTATATTATAGTTCTCAGTGATTTTTTAATTTTTTTTTAACACCACATATTAAAAAAGCTGAGATTGTGAGCTTTTTTCATTTCGTAACTATTACAGTAACTATAACTATTTTTCGCTTAAAACATTTAGTAAAAAGTATGAAGCATAAATGTAAAGATACAATATATTTTTAATGTATCTGACACCTTTAGTTCATTTTTTACTAAAAGCATGAACCTTAAGACAACTTTCTCTCTTTGGAAATCAAGTCGTATAATAATGAATTTCAAATATTAACTTTTCGTAAAATTCTTTAACTACACAATTGTTCAAAAGTCTAGTTTTTAATCCCTCTCTCTCTCTTTTTTTTATCTTAATAATCTATTATATTCAATATGAGACATTAAAATTTTATTGTTTTCACTCATGCATAATCACAAAATTTAAATGACGACGATTACACGATTGAGACATTTTATTTAGACCCAGAGATGAAGATTAAAATTAAAGAGTAAGATTGCTTATAAACTTATAAGTCACAATTATATAAACATTTTTTTAATTTTTTAAATCTTTTCTTATTTTATTACAATATTATCCGATGTAATAAAATGGGAATGAAATCATGTTTAATAACGGTAATATATAAGGCCTCAAAAGAAAGTAATAATATTTATGTTAATTCTAAGGGCGAGTGCAAAAGAGAGTTATCGTAGCAAAGAAAGATAAGTGTTGGGGTTGTTAAAAACAAAAACCAATGATTATAATATATACTTCGATTATTTTACCAATGTTTCCTTTCTGTCTTTCACACATTAAACTTCTATAAATTTGTATTAGGGCACATAAGTCATTATGTTTATAAAACGTCTGCAAGATTTTTTTATGCAATCAATAAATATTATATAGTTTAAAAAATAGATGATGGTATAGATAAAATTTTCTTAAAATATTACGAAACAATAATGAAATGTCTACCTATTATATTGGCCATCAAATAATTTAGCCTTAGTTTCAAAAATAAATGTCTATATATAAAATTATTTATCTGCATAAGTCATTGACGAACTTTTTATTAATTTTTTCTAAGTTAAATAAAACAAATAATGTTAGTGTAGAGACATATTATAAAATACCTTGCAGACAAATGTAATTTTAATTCTTAACAAAGAAGTTCATCAATTATTTATTACTTGATTTTTTTTCATAAAATCAGAATTTGAAAACCTTTATAATGAGAGGATCTAAGAGAGTTAAAGTTTGATAAGTATGCAATATATCTTCTATAGTGTGGTATGGTTCAAAAGGAGATATCAAATTCATCACTTGATAGAAGTTTAAAATTGGGAAGAAATTTATGTTTATTGCCTTGGACGGACCGAAGTATGCAAATGTGAAATGTATTGCAATAATCTTATCTGACTTAAATTAGACGATAAACATAAAACAGTCACCATAATTTAGTGATTGAACCACATTTTCAGCAGTGATATTGAATTCAATATCTACAACTGTTGAAAAATGGGAGATAAATGTTGCGCGTTTACTTTCTTTATACGTTTGTAGAACCGTGTGTTGGCTAATTTTCCTGTTTACCCCTTTTGTGACACTTGAATACTGCTTACTCTATATAAGAAAGTTCTACTGGAAAACATACACAGTTAAGGCTTAAAGAAGACTCATCAGCCTTATCAAAAGCTTCATCAGACTTTGCGCCAACAGTCTGACGGTGTGTTGTTTAGTAATTTTCTAGATTATCTTCTTTGCTACACTTGAATACTGATTACTATCTTGAAAAGTGTTCTTGGAAAACAAATACACAGTGGAGGCTTAAAGAAGCTTTACCAGAAGCCTTCAGGTGTAGCGTCGGCTGTCTGTGTTTGGTAATTTTTTGGATTTCTTTTTTACAATATTTGAATACTGCCTACAATCTAGTAATGTTTTTCCGGAAAACAAATGCACAGGGATGGTTAAAAAACATATACCACCCTTGCAACTGTCAAACTGGTCCCTATATTGTGCCGATAAACATGGAATATAGTTTAATCTTTGCAAAATTCATCATATACTTTACGGATGACTTTCCCTTATAGGTAAAATGAAAAATTTTTTTCTTAAATTCTTGAGGGAAAAATTTTAAATGGCTGTGTTATCCTGGTGGAAAATGGCATTTTTCCAATGTTCCAAATGTAGTTATTTCAATAACTATAATAACTGAAGAGTTTATGCATATTAAAAATCTGTAAGAATCGAATACACATATTCTAGTTTAATACGCAATTCATGTAAGAAACAAAATAACCTCTTCATAATTAATATGTGTTTAATATACCAATTCATTAACATTGTACTCAATATCTTTGTGTTTTATTTAAATAAAAATATTTTAATGATTTATATTTTAATTTTTTGACTGGATATAAATGTGTCTATCACCTTTATATCATTAAAAGTTAAACTTCCTAAAAAATGAATGAATAAAAAAAACTCTCTCTCCAAGAATCTTATACATTTCTGACAAAAAGAAAGGACTTAATATTTATAAGAGATTATGAAAATAATACAATAAGCACACAAATTAAATCCTTATCACAATAAACACCTCGTCTATTCCCTAACATCGCGAAACGGTTTCACCTCCTTGGTTAAAACGCTCGAGAGAAAACTGGAACAGTATTGTTCTGACCCAAAATCTGTTCTGCAAGATTCTTAATTGACTTTCGAGAGAGGCGTGCTCAGGGAAGCGTGTCCCCTCTTACAGAAGATTCTCTTTCTCACAGTTTTCTGCTCATTATCGGCTCATTTTCTTTTCATTTCGAGCAAGACGCCACATGTTGGTCAGTGGAGCAGCTCGCTGAGGGATACTGAGGCACCTGGTGGGAAATAACACTTTGAACATGGCGCTTCATATGACCACTCATGAGATTCATTTCATGGCACAGGTATAAGTTAAATATACTGAAATCCTGATTATAAAAATATCTTTTTCAATTATTTTAATAAGTCATTAATTGCCTTATTAAAATATAAATATCATAATAATAAATTGCAATAAAAGATTGTTGTAAGATGTAATATAAGAGAGATTGTTTGCAGAAGCAAACTAAGAAATATGTACAAATAAGATCCCTGATATATTTAACTTCTGCTCAAGGTCACCAAAATTAGTTATTTGATACTAACTCATTTTTTTTGCTTACAAAATGAATTTTAATGGCCTCAGATTTTATGCCTGATTTATTGTCAAGTTTATTCCCCAAAGAAATCTAAATTCAAGGTATAAACATTTATGTTGTAATACTGGATATAACAGATAGCTTAACAACTGTTATAAGGTTTTCTTGTGCATATTCTACATATTTTTCTTCCATCAGGAGTTTTCTTATAGATAATATCTCGTATACATATATCATAAAGGAGTACACTAAGGAAATTTCAAAACATATAACTCGGCAAATGCTTATGCAGTTAGCCGAACACACGACATCCATCTTTTGTGATTCAACTGTAGATCTTATTTTGATCCTGGACTTTTCATTTAGAAGAGAATAGTGCAATCACTAGAACATTGTATTATTAAATAATAGCTTTTAAAAATATTGTTTAAACTTTAAATGGTTTTAGCTAAAAATTTTACTTTGCTGAAGACAATACACAACTAAAATCGGGCTCTGAAGTAAATTTTCTTCTTATTAAAAAACAGATTTTTATAATCAATTCATTTTAAAGATTATAATAGTATTTTATATATAACAATAGTTAACGCCATTTTTGGATTCTCTGCGGATCTTTGAATATTATATATTATTGCATATATATGTATGTCTATATGTTTATCCATTTTATTTATTTTAACCTGCAGTATAACCTTGCTTTTTTTTTTCGTGTTTTATGCCGGTTATGGATGATTAAAAATTTATGCTTCAACAGTTCTTCAGTTCGATTCTTCTTTAGAACATAGATACCTGTGTTGATTTGGAAACTATTTTAAGTTGCTGTTCCTTGTCGAATTACCATTCTTAATCAAAAAGTCATAATAAAAGGATTGATGAAATCATGTTTTCTATTTTCATTGTTGGAAACGATGATCTCTCATACATATCTACAATTTCATGCACATGCAAGCGAGTACCTCACTTACATACCTCTAAGTGAGGACTTCGTATACGTACCAGCAAATGAGGACCTCATTCCAACATGCAAAAGAGAATATTAAAGGAATTCTTCTAGAAAAGAAAGTTATATTGAAATCTGTATTTTACGTAACCTTTGAAATAGATTTATTTTCTGCATTAATTTGAGAACATATCTCAAATTATTGAATTTTTAGTTTGGCTGCAAATCCTATCATGACATTTCTTATAAGTAAATGATATATTCTTTCCACACGAAATGTTAGATATCACCCGAAATAGTTATTAATCTATCATGTATAAAAATACAATTATGACGTGCTTGAATGTTCTAATGTTTCTTACATTGAAAAGTATTTTCAAATAAAATTTTTAAATAAAAAGCTTGATTGTGTATGCAACAATCAAAGAACAAAGAGGACCAATAGAAACAGTTCTTTCGGTTAAAGTTAATGCAAATTATCGGTTTAATTTCTCATATTGGAAATTATATTCTTATTACACACTAGGTTGTATCGATTTCGCTATTATTATTTTATATGCATAGTGGCAGATATTTTAAGTAAATAAGAATGAGATATATTCTATTTGAAAGATTTTTCAATTTATAATAAGCAAAATAACAAGAAAAACCCTCAAGAAGCTTGTTGAAAAGACATCCCAGTCCGAACTCTTTTCGTTTTAAGAGAGGAATGTGATTCTTCACTGTTTTTAAAACTATTATCTATGTGTTACCGCTGAGAATAAAGGGAAAAAATCAGCAGCGGTTGTTCCTTTCTTTCTACATTCCCTCAATGTAGTTTCTTTCTTTCAAAATATCAATTATAATTTTTTTGAGTTATGAAAAATGTTGTTTTTGGCCCTTACGTCATTTTTTAGAAATAACAGTTCAACTATAAATTCATTTAACGATAGAACGGTGACAGAGCTACGACTTCAATATTTAATCATTTCGCTTATAAAAATGAGTTTTTACAAAACATGATACATCTTATTCAATTTGCTTTTCAGTTAATTTATACTCTAGACTTTATTTAATGGTACAAGACATCAATTGGAGAACTGTTATTTAAATGAATTTTTAATGACATGTTGAATTACAGATCTTCTCATTTTTACCTTTGTACTGAAAATTTAGTCAGATTTGATTATTTATTTAATATTTTTTTTAAATTTTATTTCGGTATTCTGTATACAAAAATATCTTAAAAATGCTCTTCTATTTTTATTGCATTAGTTTAATGTTTGTATTTTTAGTTCATAACTTTATTATATTTTAAAATATGTTTTGTAACACATGCCCTTTTATGCGCTTACCTGGAAAAGTTATATTTTCGCGCATAAACCCGAGTTTCAGAAGAAGTAATTTAATTCCTTCAATTTTTTTATTTCTTTAGGTTTTCTACATTAAAGATATATCTAATGAAGGTTTTTTTTTTTAATTTTATTACCAAACAGAAAGGACTTCACACAACCGCAAGATACACGAAACTAAATACACATTTTCACTTGTTAAAAACTAAACGAAGCAAGCACGATAAGAGAGATGTCTACTATAAATTCTAATTATATATATATATATATATATATATATATATATATATATATATATATGTGTGTGTGTGTGTGTGTGTGTGTGTAATATTCCTTTAATTTTTCCTTTTAATTACTTATTTAATTTTAAATTTTCTTAAAATCTATTTATATTATTTACTTATTTTTTTGACTATATCTAAAATAAATATAAACATATATATCATATATATGTGTTAGTGTGCTTCTTTAAATTAACTAACTCATCAACTTCGTCTTGAATGTTCTTGTTCGTTTTAACCTCCTTTTCTCTTTTGTTCATCTTGCACATTTTCAAGCTAAGTTCTATAATAATCATTAATTTAAAGTTTTCTGTTACGATTTTATGTATTTGAATTGATTAATTACTGTGCCATTGGATTTTTTTTTAGAAAAGACCATTTGAAAATACCTGTGAATTACATTCTTTGTATGTATAGTATTCGATTTACAACATAATATAAATCGTAGAATAAAGATGAATTATTTGATAACAAACTTTTTTTTATTAAGCATGGGATTCTTCATGAAAAGAAACATCAAATACTAACAAGTTTTGATGTTTGACAAGGATTCGATGAATCGGTTGATCAAGGTCAAGCTCTTCAAGCGATGACAGAACTGGATGTACAATACCACCGATAATTTATTTCGCGAGAAGCAAAATGCTTAGCAGGCATCAATCATTTCTTAAATATATTGATTACCTTGATAAGATGTCATATAAAGAAAGAAAGGACACACAAATTTCAAAAACATTTCAAGCATATCGGAGGAAGATGTTCTGTCAATAACCTTTAATTTAGACTCTATAATTTACTTCAAAAGCCAAAAGGATCAATATTTACAACTGCTATCAATCGTATAGGAATAACAGGAGTAAAGCATTATTAACTTTGTCTTTTGATATTATTTCGGGTTACAGAATAGAAGAATTATGAATATTATGACAAAATCACTGTTATAGAAACTAAATTATGCTTATTTGTTCTATTGATCTCATTTCCAGTTGCCTTCATTTCAGTCGACAACTGTTTCAAAATTATTAATTACATTCAAATAATGAAGCCATTCATAACTATTGTTAGCATCTTATTTTTCACACCACCGAAAAAAAAAAATATAACTTTTTTAATTTTCATGAAACAATTAATTTTCTTCAGAACGGTTTTCGGCTGGATCAGTAATCTAACACGCTTTTTCCTGGACACAGAACGGTGCCTTTTTCCACCAAGAAACACTTGTGTCTACTAAACTATAAAATAGAAAGGAAATTTTGTATATATAATTTAACTATTTATTTAATCTAAAATCTTTAAAAAAATAAACACTATGTAGATGAAGTTTAGTGTTGAAATCAAAAATTATTTATGACATGTTTTGAACAGTGATGACATTCTACATCTTCACAATTGAAAGTCGCAAAATCATGTCGCAAAAGTATTACTATTTCTTCCAAATCAATAACTATCCCATTGAAGATTAAAGCGTTGATATCCACATTAAAATAATATTGTAGTTGGCTATTTTTATGTATGATAATTAATGTACCTCGGCTAGTAAGTAAATTGTGAAAACTGGCAATTCAGTGTAATGGTGACAACTGGCCTTAGTGCAAACGTATCTTCTTCTTCAATTGTACTACTGTCCCATATAGGTCAACGACCTTTCAACAACCTGATTAGGAACCATGGTCGACTAACGGTTAATTTTTATGTTTTAGATATCGTTTTTCGCAATCCAACCGCCTAGAACGAGATATTTTTCTGGTACCCTAAACATTTTTGCAAAGGTTAACTTTTTAACAGTATCCAAGCTGTCATATCTAAAATAATATGTCCGACCCATCTGACGCGATAAAATTTAATGATTCGGACAATATTAGGTTGTTTATTTTTTTCTGTAAATTTCCCAATTATACAAAATTCTCCATTTGTCATTCCTATTATTGGACCAAAAATTTTTAAGACTTTCTTCATCTGTTTTTTTCCCCCTCTCTTTTCTTTCAATAGAAAGCATTTACTACCGTACAACATAATGGATCTTATAATAATTATATAAAGACCATTTTTTTGTCTTGAAATATAAGAATTTAGATCTTAGAATCCATAAAATTTATTAGCCCTAAAAAATCTATAGTAAATTTGAAGTTCAACACTACGATCATTCGAAATGATTGCACCAAGATATTTTAACTGATCAATACTCTCAACAATATAAGATTTTAGTTGCACTAGGAGGGAATTAAGTAATCTCTTTAATACAATTATGAATTTCATTTAACTCCCTATAATGGTTAATCCTATGTCTCTGACTGCAGACTCTACAACCGCCTATTTATTTCTGTCAATAACATCAGCGTATGCCAAAATCTTTTCTTGGAAAAGTATGCCTCTAGGTACAATTCTGACATCTCGAAAAGTTTCTTCATGGGCGTTACTTTTCATACTTAATTCATATTATATTTTAAGAAACATTCAATAACTGAGCGGGAAATTCAAGAATTACCTCTCTGATCTTTAGCTCAACAGTTCATGACTTTTTATTTCAAATTTGATTAATTAACATTTATTGTCATCTTTCTTCTTGTTTTAATATATAGAGTTAAAAAATGTTTTGCAGAGTTTAATATCTAACCATTGGTGTGCGTGGAAGTTAAAAAAAGAGGCTGTTGTCCCAGGTTCCGAACCCTTTATTATGGATAAGTTTTGCGGCATCGATCTTTAAGAATGTGCAGCTGAAAATTGATTCTATGATTATTATTTAACCTTCCTGATTTTAAACCGTATTAATAATTATAGCTCTCGGCTTTCATTTAACAGTTTGTGTGTGCGATTTCACATCGTTTTTGGATGCTTCTTGTTTGATGTTAGTCCAGATGTTGTCCCAGTCGAACTAACACTAGTGTACAAAAAGAGATCCCATTAAAAATAAGCAGTTAACCCAACACTCAATAATTAGTTTTAAATTCACTAAATGCAAAATTTTTATGCAATTGGCAATCGAGCATTAGAGCTGAAGCATTGATGCAGCTTAATGTTCCATTACTGTTATAATATTTCTATCATATTGAGCACGATTTTACTGTATTTATAACTGCATTTTACCTCAGTATATATAAAACTAAGCGAAAATATATTATTTCATGAAATATTTCAAATATACATTTGACTGTAGACACTATCATCTATGAGTACAAATTAAAATCTAATAGTTCTAAAAGAACTCAAAGTTATTTAAATTTGAAATAACTGTCTGTCCGATTATGGTTGACGATGTCTTTATTCTGAGAATTCCATTTAATAAACCTAACAGGACATCAGATTCTGGATGGTACAAAGCCGATTAAAAAATTATCGCAGTTTTTATGATTCTAAATTATATTTTAAATAGAAGTAATAGTAAATTCAGAAACTAGTAGTATAAATTAAGAAATTTGGTTATTCAAATGTAAAATGCCTTTTTGAATTTTATTAATTTGAAACTTAGAAGCAAAATAATCATTTGATAAATGTTTCGCAAATTTTTGTTTATATACTTAGTTCAATTTATAATACTATTTTTATTTTCAAGAAGCTTCAACACTCATTCTTTCTTTTAGTTTTGCAAGTTCTATCATGTGCTAATGGAAATGTGTCATTTAGATCATGATTAGTGCAACCGCTTTTTCTGTTTGTTATGAAATTTTATTTATTATTAGTTTAAATATTTCCCACTAAATACTCAAAACGTTTTCAATAAGATTTAAGTTAGGGCTCTTAAGATTAGTATACCTACATTCTGAAATCATAGTTAAATTGAAGATGAAATATACATTCAGTGTTTTCTTACTGAGATACTGTTTCTTTTTCGGTAAAAAAATCCAATTGATTCTCCAAATGAACTTTCTTAATCGCTTCATATGATTCCATATTCTCATAGGTTGAAAGGAATGCCAAATCAAGAACTCTTAATGGGTTGAAACTATTCCTAGCATTATAGAACTTCCATAATGAGAGAAATATCTTTCTGTAAATGAAGCCATAAATACATCAACCCATGTGGCCAATCAAAATATAATTTTCCTTTCATCTGAAATATACTTATGAACACAATTTTCTTTACATACGTATATTTGACTATCGAAACTTCATTAGGTAGGATTTTATTCTTACACATTTATTAATAAAAGCGCTTTTTAAATCGTTCAATTGTATTTTGTTTACCGATAAGTTATACTAATTCGTAAGTCTCATGATAATACAGATTACCTCTTCCTTAGGTTTTGGCTTCTGGCGACTATTAATTTACTGCATGAAGGACGCTTATTTTTAAATTAAAATTATATTAAAATAAAAATTAATTTTGGTTTTGTCCGTGACATCTAATTACATATTACAAAATTATATATTTATCTTTTTATAGTTATCAATTTTGAGAGCATCTAAAATCGACTTGGATAAGGAAGTTACTATTTATATTTCCACCTTTGATAACAATAAATGTTATAACATGATTACCGATGTTTCCTACCACTATGTTGATATTTTTAACTATTATTTTTCTACGTTTTGCCAATTTTTATCATAATTAGTTGTTTATAGCAAACTGAAAAAATTAAATTCCGGCAAAAAAAAAAAAAAA
>JAPDSC010134193.1:0-14259 GCA_026290005.1 Latrodectus geometricus
GTTGCTAACAAACTGAGTTAAAAATACATTTATATTCAGTTATTTTTTAAGTTAAACTGCCGTATATATTTTTTATTTTATGTTTTTAAACATAAATTTCAGCGTTTTTTTTTTACAAACTAACTTTTTGTTTAATTCTCATTAAACATGCTCTGAGAAACAAACTGAAATGATTTTAATATTTCAGAATGATTGTCTTAAAGTTAATTTGGTACTTACATACTATGACGATTACCTTGCCAATATTTGGTGATAAAAATTTTCATTGGTGAGACTATCAGGATTTAAATAATATATTCATAATACTCTTTATTTTAGTTTCTCTATAACCTCTGTTAGGGCCTAGAATATTTTAGGTAATTGTCATATTTTTTCCTGTCACCAGTTTTGGAGGTATATCTAGGCAATACATAAGTACCATTAATTTCTTGCACCAGCATTGAAAATATCTGAATTTAATTTGTATTTTCCTGTCAGTTGAAGTTTAAATTGTTTAATTGAAAAATTAATAAGATTTAATGTATAAGTAGTATTCTGAATTTGTTAATTTGTTTGAAATGTGCAATTGTAATTATTGGATTAGTAAAGATTGCTTTAGATTTACATAAATCTGATTAAATTATGTGAAATGATATTTCAATTCAGTGGTATGAAAAAAATAAAAAGATCTCAGAAAAGAAACTTATATTTTAATAAAAATAAAATCAACTATATTGCGTCATTGACTGTATATTTTTTTTGTAATTTTTTACAAATACTATAATTTGTTATTATAATTGCTATTATGTGTATATACACTATTTGACCAAAAGTATTTGAATGTACTGTAAACATGTGTATCTGGTTTAGCAGATAATATTAATGTGTTTGTAAGATATGATTAAGTCAAAATAGGTTAAAAGAGCTTTGATCATTACATGGTGCATTGATACTTTTGTAAACAATTCAGTCTGCCTAATTTCCGCGGTTCTAATGAATCTAAAATTCATAGTGAATGATGTAATTGTTATGCGAAAATCTTAAGTTACTAAAACTGCAGAAAAACGTGGATTGTTAAAAAAAATTAATGAATGCTGCCAAAAAACTTTGTAAAGGGTTCTGAAACAAATTCTTAGTTAGCTAATGTCACTTGGGTATCAGGTTAATCAAGGTTCATTAGGGCTGAGTACTTGCAGTTAGATTGTTCATTAAAAGTTAAAAAAAAGAAAAAATCTGAGACTCCATTGTGATGTAGATTGTCACCAGCCAAACATCACTTTTCAGAGTTTGAAATGCTCACTTCAAGGACATTTAATGATGGCATTAAGTGATAAATCTTGCTTTTAAATATGGAAGTTGAGTGGAAATATTTGATGGATGTTTGCTCTAGTGGTTCTTAATAACTACATTGTGCCAATTGTAAAGTTTGATTGTGGCAGCATCATTGTTTGACTGGGTTCCTTTTGTTCCTGTGACTGAAAACAAACTTTGAAATATATGTGAGTATTCTAGACAATGTTTATTGTATAACTCTATGACAATGTTTTGGAAAAAAAGCCCTGTTTCTCTTCTATCAGAATAACTCCTCCATTTAGACATTAAGTTTTTTGTTTAATTATTAAAATTAATTATAAAAATTATAATGAATTTTTATAATTAAATTATAAAAATTTAATTATAAAAATTCATTAAAATTTGTTTGAAAGAATAAGTATCCAAAAATTAGATTTGTCTTTGACACTGGCTAGAAAAAGTATAATGACTTAAGTGTATTAAGCTGCTGCAAAGCATTTTAATATTTACTGCATAAATAGCCTTTTTGGAGGATTTTTCATTGATGGTAGGCCATATTTATATGTCCCTAGGAAGTAAGTCGTAGAAAACTAATGTGACAGATTTGGATTAAGAAGCAAAACCATCTGCTATTGTTGTACAATGACTGGTATCAATCCCTAGATTTGGCTCTAAAAAATCACTGTCTTAAGAAACAATAAGTCACCCCCTAAAATATTTGCAGACTCTCTATTATGTAAAGAATACATTACCCAATATATTAATATATACCTCAGAGTTTGCACTACTGGGTTCTAGATATTTTTGATAAAATAGTGTATATATCATTACATAAATGTTTATTTGTTTGTTAAAATTAATTATTTTTTCTTAAATTTTAGGATTTTACTCCTTGTTCATCATTGATATTTACAGTGGCATGTTTTAGATAAAAATCGTAATTATTTTATGTTCTGGTTTTTTATAATTTAATTCATATAAATTATAAATCAAGTCTTAAGATTATAATGTAGATAGCACATTATGACTTCCAGAAAAAAGTCTTTATCATCAGATGAAGTTGATGCCCTTTTAGAAAAATTATGTGCAAAAACAAAAGCTGATTATCTTCATGCTAAAAACAAACTTTTATATAAAAATAAAATGAATTCTAAGGATAGCTCTTCAGAAGAAAAAACATTTTTGGCATGTGAGCAATCTGCTTCTAGTAATTTTGAATCTGACAAATCACCAATGAAAGATGTGAAAGATGCTTTTTTATCACCCAATAATAATTGTAGTCATACAGCCACATCATCAACTGAATCATCATTTAAAGTGTCAGAGAGTAACTCAAATTCAGATAATAACAATGAAAGGGACTCAAAGGTTATTGTACAGATTAACTCTGGAATTATGTTATTAGATGATATTAAATTCAATGAAGATTATCAAAAAATTTTGGAATCAAGAAAGGGTATTTTTGATTCTACTAGGAAAATACTGAAATCTCATTATAACCCATTTCCATATCCATTGTATAGCCCTTCTAGTCAAGAAAATTATTCATCTTCATTTGAAGAAAATGATGAAGCATCTGATTATCAATCAAGTAGAAGTAGTTTATCTTCTGATGAAGGTTCACCTAATTCAAGTAAAATTGAAGTTGAAAGTTCAGAAATTATAGTGTTAACTGGCTCAAGTGAAAATGAGAATGTGGATATAAATTCATGTGACATAAACAGCAAAAGAAATCATTTTTTAAGTAAGTACTTTTTACATCAATAATTTTATTTAAAAAAAATACAATTTGTTCTATATATTTGCTTAAAAATATTGACTTCATTAATGCTTACAAATAGGAAATTAAAGGAAATTTTTTAATTGATATAAATTATTATAATTTTTATACAGAACAAAATCTTAATGGAATGTTCTCTTGAAGAGAACACATTAAAAACTATTTAAGAAAAATAATTAAAATTGTACTTTTCATTATATTTATTACCTTCTATTTTTTTTTATGAAAGGAAATTACTTTTATCTACAAAGTGTCACTGGTATCCTTAAAGATCCAATCAATTCAATCTTAAAGAATTAGAAAACTCTGGCTTTTGTTTATCAGATTGCAGTAATGTTTGTTGGCACATAAATTAAGCTTATTAAATAATAAATTAAACGTGATTCAGCAAATTTTTCGCTTTAGTTAAAATTTACAATTCATTAGGAGAACTTTATATCTATCTAGATTTCCATAAAAAAGATGTGATATCTATCTAGTTGAAAATTCAAATAGCCTTACAATTGCAAACAATTCCTATAAATGCAAAATTAAAAAAAAAAAATTATTATTTTTTTTTATTTTTTTATCAGGATAGAGAATTAAAAAACTGATTTAAGAAGAATGAAAAAAGAACTGATGTGGAGGAATCAAAACAATTTATATCTGTGTCATAAATAAAATTAATTTATTTTTAAATGAAAGATTGTACATAAAGAAGAAAAATCCTACAATAAACTTTTATCTTAAAAGGTTTAGTGAATATTGGGATAATTTGGGAAATTAATTCTAATATATATAAATATATGAAGTAAAAACAAGAAGTACTAAATAAAATTTAAAGTTATGTCAAGATTTACATAAAAAAATTTTACCTTTGTTTTTGATTTAATAATCAATTTTACAGTTAATATAAATTTACTTTATGATATTATATATGTTTATAAGTGTTAATAATTTTTTCACTAGTATTTCATTTTCAAAATTATTTACCTATTATTTTTAAAAATTACTGAGCAATGTTTGAAAACTAAATGGTTTAATCTCACATTATAATACTCTTATAAAATTAAAAGTAATGTATATAATTTTTTGTAAATGGTACAAAATATGAAAATGAGTTTTTTTATTTTTCAGGAAATGGAATGAAACTTGGGGATATTGATTGTAGTAAGTTTTTCAATTAATTCTATAATAACCACTGTGTTTTCCATAAACCCCTTTTAATTCTTATATTTCTTAAATTCAATCATTGTTAAATGAAAACAATATTGATTGTTTATTAAAATTTTTTTATTTCATTAAAATAATTGTCATTAAAAAGATGAGATTTAAAGGAAATTTTTCAAATATTTTTAAAATTTCTTTTTATGTTTAATGTTTGAAACTTATCTTTATTAAAGGAGAAATGATATTTTTTGTAATTTTTCTATAATTTTAACATTTAATATCAAATATTATAGTTATAATAATTTTAATAATTTCACAAGGAAAAATAGTAATCTATAAAATTACATTTTTTTAATTATTCAAGCCTTTGCTGTTTTTTAATGGTGGGGCATTGGGTGATTGACCCATTGCCCACAACAAGGCACAAACTGCGCTTCCAATTACTCTTTTAGCATTTTTCAGTAGGTACCTGCCCCTCAGCGGGTTTACTTTCTTTAAGTAAACATGGGTGTCACAATCCCAAGATACCTCAGTGATCTGTCCTCTTCTTTCTTTTCTCCTCTTCCCTTCTGATTTTTCTCCCTCATTGTGGTTGCCTCTTACGAGATTGAGGGCTCCTCTTGAGTAGCTGTCGCCACTCTGTTGCAATTAGCTTCTCTTGTGGACTAAATCACCCACTTGTTTGCAGCATATGGAGATTTGTGTCTCTGGAAAGGAAGTTCCTGGTAATTGAGGCCCCTAGAGACCAAAACATTACTTTGGCCTCTGCTTCATAAATGGGAGGTGTAATGTGGTCCTCAGTACATCAATCGGCTTTATGGATCAAGTGATCGGTTCTTCTACTGGGTGACTCGTTAAGGGTGGAGACCACTTCATGGATGTACTGTGAGTGTATAGGGACTGGCTAGCACTGGTACTTGATTTGCATCCCCTTGTAGGACTCCTTGATGGGTTGTGCCGTCTGGTGCCCAAATTTTGTTTGATGCTCTATGGATAAAAAAACTTTTTCTTCACACCCATGGGAGCAACAAATGGTCACATGTAAGGCAAAATTTTTTATTGTTAAAAAAATTGGAGGATCTTTTGAGTCTGTCTCCCTTTTCTCATTGAAAAGAGTATTGCTTTGAATGTTGGTGCAGTAAAATCAATTAAAAAGCTTAGATCTGGTGTTCTGTTGATAGAAACTGCATCCGAAAAGCACTCTATCCTGATGCTAAGCATGAAGACTATAGCTGACATAGCTGTTAGCATCTAACCTCACGGAAATCTAAATTTCTCACAAGGTGTGATATCTGTAAAGGACATGTTTCATATGCAAATAGATGAAATATTAGAAAACCTGCAAAGCATGAATGTAATTGAAAGATAATTGCAAACAGCTGTAAATAATCTCACTGCTTGGTGTGCACAAAATAGCCTTGGCATATCTCTGAATAAGAGTTGTTGTGTTCATTTCTGCAGGAAAACTAGTTTTCATCATGATCTTGGGCTTCACATAAACTGTAGACCTATCCCTGTGGTCAATGGGATAAAATTTTTTGGAGTGGTTTTCGACAAAAAAAAATTGACTTTCCTTCAACATGTATTACATCTGCGGAAGAAGTGCCAAAGACTGCTCAATATCCTCAAGGTGCTTTCGAATATATCTTGGGGTGCAGATCACTCCTTCAAATTTACCAGTCAGTAATTTTATCACCCATTGACTACAGTTGTGTTGTGTATGGATTACCTAGATCTTCCGTTTTATGTAGATTGGGCACTATTCACCACTCTGCTTTAAGAATATGCTCTGGTGCATTTCGCACTTCACCCATCCTGAGTCTATATATAATCTGCCAACAATTACCATTAGACCTGTGTCAAATGCAACTGTTTTTTAATTATTATTCAAAAATTATGTCCTCACCTCATCATCCCTTACATTCTATGATTCCAAATGCCGCTCTTAAGAGATTATATAATTCTAGACCATCCAGCATTCAACCTTTTCTCACACATATTAAATCCTATCTTTTGCTGTTTGACCTATGTGATGTCTGGGTTGAGTCTACAGACTTCTTTGTACATTTTCCTTGGTATGACCCATACATTACAGTACTCAATGCCTTTGAAGACTATAAAAAGTCGGACACAACTTCCGTTATTTTTCAACACCTTTATGCATTTCATCGCTGTCAGTATGCTATGCACACTCCCATGTAGACAGATAGATCCAAGACAGCGGGATATGTTGGCTGTGGAGTTTGTTAACAATAGTTAGTCTTCACAGTTCTATCTATAAATGTGAGAAAAGGATTCAAACATTTTATAAATTCTCTTTGGCAGGAATCTTGGAACATGCAATTCTGCAACAAACTCCATTCCATTTTTTCATTTATCATCCCATTACATCAGGGCCGGCGCTAGCAGCTTCGCCGCCCCGGGCAAAGAAGTAAAATGCCGCCCCTTTATAACAAAAATTAAAAGAGATAACCTAAGCCCTTTCCACGATTAATAGTAAAATAAAATAAGTAAAAAAATTGCAATCATCAGCAATGTTGAAGTTTTGATTAGCAAAAAAATACTAATTTATTTATTTATGTTTTTGGCACTAAATTAAAATTAGGGTTGCGCAGAAAAAAAAGGAAAGAGTCATTTCTGGTGCATAATTATAAAATACAGAACAGATATTTAAAAAAAGTAAAACAAATTATAAAACCACTAAATATTAAAACTGTATTACATATTAAAAATACATTTAATCCAAGAGTTGAAATTAAAAGTGTTTTTTCTCACTTTTAATTCTGAAAATTGTTTTGTAATTTCTTTAACATTAATTTTTTCAGCCAGGTCATGTTAGACGGCTATTGTTGTTAAGCCGTTTAGTCGATCCTCGGTAGTTGTGGAGCGTAAAAATTTTTTAATTAATTTTAATTTGGAGAAACTCCTTTCTCCACTTGCCACTCTTATTGGGAGAGTCAGCAATATTCTTAAAACTATACCAAGATTGGGAGCAAAATCCAGGTTCGATATGAATTTTAAAATCTCAACTGGACTTCCTTTTTTGTTTAGCAAAGCCAAAACAGCTACTATCTCGTCTGCCAAGTCAAGCGCGTTTATATCGGATGAATTCCCATCAGTCAACACTGTTTCTAATTCTTTATAATGTCGTTTTGAGGAATATCTTTTAAATCAGAAATATTGTATAAAAATTGGAAATAGTTGCTGTGGGTACTGATCAAATCAAAAATGGATTCAAGTGCATAGATAGCTTTATCTAATGTAAAAAAATAAAATTCTGCCTTATATTTCTAAGCAGGATTTTCTATTGAATCATCTTTTGCCTCATAGTCGAAATTAACATTCCTTCTTCGAATTCAGTGACGTGGCTGGGTGAGCTCTAAATTAGCGGGTATGTCAATTTCGTCTGCGAGTTCTCGAGCATCGTAAAGCATTTCATTAAAGGCTCTGTCCGATCTAAAATCCTTGAAAAAATCTTTACAATTTTTCAAGAGCTCCACAGCAGATGGTAATTCATAGTGTTTTGTCTGCAAGAGCTTACTTATAGGATTGATACAATTTAAGATTTTGTACCAAATTACAATGCAGCCTAATAATTTAAATTGTTTAACACAACTTAATAGTCCAGAAGCCTCAACTCTTATAGAGTTGTCAACCTCCGAGTTATTAAAAACAGCAAGTAAAGCATCATATATCCTCCTAATTGATATCTTAGTGATTTTAATGCATCTATTCGGCTTTCCCAAGGAGTATTACTTAGAGGTTTCAAAGTAAGTCCAGAAACATATTTTAATAATATGGTCCATTGAAAAGTTGATAAGGAAAAAAACAGATATATTTTTTGGACTATATTAAAAAAATTGGTGGCTTCGAAGGATGATTTTGCCACGTCATTAACTTTCAAGTTTAATGAGTGGCTGCTACATGGAAGGTAAAATGCTTTTGAATTTAACGCATTTATTCTAGATTGTACTCCCGATTTACTGCCTCTCATGTTGGCCCCATTATCGTATGTCTGTCCCCTCATATCCTGCAAATTCAATCCCAATGTTTCAAGTCTTTTAAGTATTAGAGCTGTAAGTTCATATCCAGTTGATCTTTCAACCGGAAGAAAGCCTAAAAAGCTTTCATTAATTTTAATGGAAACCTCCTTGGGATTGGACTTGTCAATGGATGCATACCTTACTAAAACTGTCATTTGCTCGATCTTGCTGATATCAGGAGTGCAATCTAGAATTATTGAATAATATTTAGCTTTTTTAATATCAGTAATATTAGGAGATGTTATATTTTCAGCTAAAAGAATAATCAATTCATTTTGAATTTCTTTTCCGAGATAGTGCACTTTAGCTTCTTCTTTTTTAAGCACTCTACGGATATGCTCTTCCATTACTGGATCAAACTGAGCAAGTAATTGAATAATTTGTAAAAAATTACCGTTACCAAAATTTTTACTGTATGTTTAAAAAACACCCTGTATATATACAGGGTGTTAGGGGTTTGATTCCAAATATCTTAATGCATAAAAATATGATTCATTTTAAACAAAAAAGTTTAGTATATCATGGGTCAAAACTCAATTATTTTAGAAAGAGAAAATGTTTAAAAGTTTGAGAAATTTAATTTTAGGGCCAATTTGCCGCCTCCTAAGGTTGCCGCCACGGGCAGGGGCCCGGCTTGCCCACCCCTAGCGCCGGCCCTAATTACATGTTTTACTTGTACAAAGCCCAAATGTCAGACTGGCTCGCCTTTGTATTGGTCACACGCGTTTCATCCACAAACATCTGTTCTTAAGTAATTAAAATCCTTGGTGTGAAACGTATGATGAACCATACACAGAACATCATATTTTAATTGTGTGTCCAGATTTTAACCGTTATCGCCTCATATTTTTTAAGAGGGATATTTTAACATTACAAGACTTGTTACAGGAACCACCCCATTGCAATCTGTTTGCGTTTTTAAAAGCTATTAATTTTATTCATTTTATCTAAATTTAGAAATATTTTTATCACAAGTTTAAATTTTTATTCATTTTATCTACTTTTAAAAATATTTTAATCACAGAAGTTTTTTGATTTCTATAAATACGCATATCATTTAAATGAAACAATTTTATTTTCAATGTTTATACTTCTAAGTTTTTAATGGAGGTTTTTTAAACGAGGCTAATTTCTAACTGATGTCTGGCACAGCTTGTCTTTTCTTGGACCTTGTGCCTTTAAAACCAACCAACCGGTGGGTACCTGTGAACCAAATCACAAAGATCAGTAGTATTGCCTACATCACGCCACCACAAATACATTTATAAAATGGACTACATTCATCCATCATCTCAGAAGAAGGAAGGACAAAGGTACTCAGAAAGAGAGAGATAGGAAATGTTTATGCGCTAACAGGGATTTGAACCTGTACACCAATAACCTAGGAGTCAGGAACGCTAACTACTCAGCCATTGAATGGCTTTTTAATTTATGTTAATAGAAAAAAATATGCATTTTATGAATGTATATTAACTCTTCCTTCATTTAAACAAAAGAAAATATTGATGATATTGTTGAGTGAGTTGTCAGTGTACTGATCAATGTTCAGAATAAGACTCCATTTGTGGGAAATATATTTATTACATCTCTACAACATTACAAAGCTGGTCGTATACCAGATGGTTCCACCATCTGGTGCATGACCAGTTTTGTCATTTGTCAATCATTGTTTAAACCACTTTTCAAACTGGTATCTATATTCTTCCAAGCTCGAACCTTCCTCGCATTGAGACGAAAAGGAGGTTGAAAGTGCATTTCTTACCCAAATGGCATGTCTGCGTCTCAGCGCTATGAAGTTAATTGGTAAAATTCTATTGTATGTAACAGCTTTAGACAATTTTAAAATCTACTGCCAGTGGTGAAATTGCAGTTGAAGTGTGTTGTCCACAACAAAATGAAGTTTTTACGATTATCGAGATTTCCAATTTTTGTGCCAACCTAAATTACGTCACTGTGTGCAATATCCGGTTACAAAATATGATCACTTTCAGCCTTAATTTGAAATTGGCTGTTTTAAATTTTAGCTATGAAAATTTAAAATATTTCATTATAATTACTTACTACAGAAAGATTACATTATAAAAAAACAAATATAAAGTATGTGTCATGCAGTTTACAACTGGTCAATAAAACTTAATCAGTTACATAAATATTAAACATTTCTTTTGATAAAAACTCAAATGTTAATTAACTAGGTAGTAGCGCAAACTGGTATCATATAATACAAAATAGTAAAAGAAAGAACCCTTTGAAAGTTGTCGAAATGAATTCACAAGAATTTCTTTCCACAAAACCTTTGGAAGAAGCTGTTACCCACAGAAAAAAATCAACTAGTGGACTAATAGTCAATTAAATTAATATGAGATGGATAAAATTGGAAAGGTCAAACCCAAGCAGCATTAAGTGCAAATATAATTTTGACAAGGATGATACCTTTCATGTAATTGATATAAAAAAGAGAAAAAAAAAAAAAAAGAAAAAAAATAGGTAGGCCAGTTAATATAAAAAATATTACTCAGCCGATATTATTTCCTAATGGAAGAATAATTTCAAGAAAAACAAAAAAAGAAATGTGTTTATTAAAGTATATACTTCCAATTAAACACGACTTTTACAGGACATTGAGGACAACACGTGGAGATCAAGATTTACATTTAAATAAATAACTCAGAAGAAGATGATGTTTGTAATGATGAATAAACATAAAACTTATGACAATAAATGTTATTTATTGTCATAAGTTTACATATATAATATATAAGTTTATATATTTTTACATAAATTTCTTATCTTTTTCAGCTTCCAAAAGGTATAAGTGCTAAAACTTTTAAGATGCTGTCATTATTTCAATAAATACTAACGTTTTTATTTACACATCCTGTACATAGCTTGTTTTTTTGCAGAGTTTACACCTCAAAAATTACTTTATTACTTAAAAAATCTTTATACACTTTTCTAATTAAATTAATAAACCAAGAATTTTAAAAACTAATGTATCAAAAAACATTAATTTTCTCAATTTTTGTATTTTGGACCTAACTGCATTGGCTTCTGAGCGGCTCATATCAAATATTTATGAACAATACTTAATGTTTGTTGTTATTTATGAACAATACTTAATGTTTGTGGAGCAGTGCACCCATACTGCCAGCCAGACTGGCAGTATGGGTGCACTGCTCCACTTTTTCAACTGAAGTGCAATTGGGTGTGGAATCAGACTTCCTCAGTACACACATGCCATAGGTATCCATTTATAGGGTAGGCAACCATTCATACAATGAAAGAACAAAGACAGGAGAGAGAGAAAGAAAGTACATTCATGCCCAAACTGGGATTCGAACCAGACCTACCTATCCGCAGTCAGGCACAATAACCTTAATTGTATCATTTATTAAAAATCTTTTTACTCAAAAATAGAGTAATGAAAAAGAGATATTTTTAATATATGTACAACTTCCAAATATTAGAAAGTGACTAATATAGCTGACCACTAGACAGAGTGGGTGGTAATATTAGAGTTAAATACATAAAATAAAATGACTTATCTAATCATTGCTTGTAAAATCATTAGTACAAATTGGACTATATAGATTTTATAGTTTCCAAAAATTCTAACACAATGTTTTCTGAATGATTACATCATCATATATACTTCATGGAGTATGCATTTAATTTATTATTAAGCTTTTCAAAACAAATACAAATTCCATTTATCATCATGCACACTTATCTATTGATAGGTACACACAAATACTAAAATTCAAATATTATGTTGAAAACAATTTGAAATTAAATTTATTTTATAAAATATTACATAATAATAAAATTTTATTTTAAAAGCTTTCAAAATAAAATATTATATTGCAAACTAACATTGAAAAATTTAGCCTTCGAACTAAAAGCTCTAAATCATTCACTGGTAAATCTTAAATTGTAATAAAATGAAAACAAATACCTCAAAGAGTACTAGCATGCAAAATAAATTTCGCACATGTATGTAATAACGCTATGTCACAAGAAAACATTACAACATGGTTACCCAGTTTAGCACTTATTATCTCCTGCAGAGGATAATAAAAATATGCCACAAAGAATTATGAATCTTGAAAGGGCAATACATAAACATATCTACAGAATCTCGCCAAATTAATAACTACAGATTGCAAAATGTATAATCTTCCCAATTGTTGCTAAACATGACTAATGTTGCCAAATCCAGCGCATTACGAATTCTAGGATTCAGTCAGTTAATTTTCTCCTTCTAGATGAGTTGAAAGGAGATATCCTTCTTTCCATTTCTAATTTAAATTTGTGAGAAAAAATCACCACAGAATATGTCCACAATTTGTGTTAGTAAGAGATAAAGGAAATTATACATACATATGAAACATTTTACTAATATGAAATCATTACAAAAATGTAGATACATAATCATGGTTTGCATTTTAATATTTTTGATTTTCAAAATAAAGCATGAAGTTATACTATAATTTACACATATTTTAATTTATAAATTGACAGTATAATTAATAAAATATATTGTTTTATCTATATTAAGTATTCAGTTAATAGTTATTTCATAAAACAGTTTTTTTGGCCACATCTTTCATTTTTTAGTGATTGTGAAGAAGTTTGCATTTTTTATTTCTGTTTGTGATGATTAATTTGACATTATCCATTTCCTCTGAAATTTGGTAGGCTGATTTTTATTGATTGATATGTTTATCATTTATATCTAAAACAAAATTTTTATCTGTTCTATTTATAACTAAATGTGGTCTAATGTAAGGAGATGCTAAAGGCAGGTTAACCTTATTCAATCTTAACAATAATAGAGTGCAGGCTTTTAGTGAAGGATTTATATATGTATGTTTGGAAATTTCCTTGGATTCGAGTGGGTGATTGGATTCAATTCTCTCATCATTTGACTAAAATTTGACACATAAATTGAGGTAATGCATTAATTAGTTAAATTACTTAAAATAAGCTCACATGATGATCTAAGTGATGTTATTCTAATTGCTTTAAGGTAGAGTTTTAGATCAGTACATAATCCTAACAAGACTATTGACAAAATTTCTGTCCAATTTGTTTCATTGTGAGCTTCTAAGGAATCATTGCATTCACTTGATAATATCATTACCTTAAGGCACGACATGACGAGGTTCAAATGTTCTTGCAGCCTAACATATCAGTGTATTCATAAAATAGATGTGATTCAAAACTTCTACTTTTATCTCTATTGATAGTTGTAAGTGATTCAAATATTGAAATCTATTTGTTTACTAATGCATGAGTGGTTGTTTCTGCAGTCATGTCTCCTATTCAGAATGACTTAAGGTCATACTTTAAATCTGTCATTGATGGTCAAACAATATTGTTTTCTCTCAGAAGGAAGAATAAGCCCATAAAATTAATATATATGTGTGCAAAGTGAGCATCCGATGCAGCAAAAATGCTAGTGGAAGATTTGTAATACTGAGTTATCTAAGTGTTTTGACATTTAACATATCTGCTAACCACAACTTTGGTATGTATGTGCATGTCACAGGCCAACTGAAACACTTTATGATTAAGTCCATAGAAGCTTCAATACCAAAATGAGAAAGAAAATTTAAATTTTCAAAAAAACTTTTGTGCATACATTTTGAAATAAATATACTAGCACTAGCTTGTCAATAAAAGATAATATTTTCAAGAGATAAATGTTTTTCTAATTTTAAAGAGGGATTTTTTTCATTTAAATATTTTTGTAATACCTCTTCATTTGATTGAACTGTGGTGAGTTCTTTAAAATCAAGTACTGAAGTAAATATTTTGTTAATCTTAGTGTGAGAAATAGTATCAGCTACAGTGTTGTTAGGTCCCTTTGTGTAACAAATGTTAATGGAAAATTGGGAAATGCAGTTTTCCCAATTACATCACTTGGATTTCATTTGTCAGAATTTATTTAAATGCATAGATAAAAGCAGGGCTCGGAGTTGTCCTGATATTCCTGAAATTCCTGATTTTTTA
>JAPDSC010134210.1:0-13683 GCA_026290005.1 Latrodectus geometricus
TTTAGTATTTTCTTGTATTTTGTACCATTTATTGAGTTATTTTTTTTAAAGTTTTTTTATGAATTAATTATTTGTACTTAGCGAGAATAAATCTTGGTGAGAAAAAAAGCGCCAAAAACAGGTATTTTGGGTTGGTGAGAAAAAAATGTCGCCAAATTTCCGATTTTGGGGGGGGGGTATATCAAAGTAGCTCCGAGATTCCGACCAATCGCAGATAAGGAATTCCGATTTTTCAATATTTTGTTTATTTTTAAACCTCGCTTGTGCAAAATGGCAAGATTTTTGGTGACTTTTTGAAAAAGTTGCCAAGGGTGACTGTACCGTAAATTTTTACCTTAATTTTTATAAAATTGAGTTATATTGTTATAATTTATTACGTAAATGTAATTTTTTTATTTGAAAATATTTTTGAAATAATTTGCTGCATTCCTCCAACCTTTATATTAAGTATATTTTTAGTTTTTATTTATATAAAAAATTTAAGTGCTATATATTTTAGTAAAATAATTTCAAAAATATTTTATGGTAATAATGTCTATTTTTCAAACAGCTATTTGCCAACAAGGCTGCAACGGAGGCCAATGTATTGCTCCAAATAAATGTGCTTGCAGATCTGGATTCACTGGATACGACTGCACTCAACGTAAGAAGCATTTTAATTATTATTTTTACAGTAAACTGCCGAAGCTGATTGCATTGATAGTTTTACATTATAGTATTCTGAATAACATAAACGTAACATAAACAATGAGCTTTGTTTGGTCAAGTTGTAAAAAGTTGTCGTTGTTAAGCTGAAATCATAGAATCAATGTATATATTAAGTTGGGAAAAAAGTAATCCATTATTTTTTCGGTAGACGTCTGTAGTGATCGCTATCTCGTGAGGTATCTATCAAACTATTTTAGATTTATGCTTGCTGGAAAGGTGACATTGGACACTAAAATATCCTCTTGCGGTTTTTTGTTTGATTCATTCAGTTACGAGTACAAGGTTTTAAAAATGGAAGACAACAAACAGAAAATTCAATTCATTTTAGTTTTTCTCTTGCAACGACGAAAAAGATAGCCGGGTGGCTGAAATTGTGAAAGGTGTTTATCGTCCTATAGAAGACTGTAACAACCAGTTACGTACAATTTTTGTTTCGTCGATTCCGTTCGGGTATTTTTGATGTGAGAGATGCACCTCGCATGTGAATCGTCGAAAATGTCTATAAAATATCAAAAATGTTCGAAGTGAACCGCATGTCAGCAGTCGTAACGCGCAAGACCTAAAAATCTACATGAAAGCTGTTTTAAACCTTTTTACAAGGCGAATCCAAAAGAAGTTACATAAAGTTCACGTAAAAATAATGGATTTCTTTTTCCCCAACCTCATATGTGTCTATGTATCGCAATTTCAAAGTTCTTCTTCTTGAGCTTGTCAGATATGTGGCAAATTTCCAAGTTAGTAAAATAAATGTGATCGGAAGGTTGCAAGTTCAATTCCAATTGAATCGAAGCTCTCTATATGACAATAGCCCTTCCATAATTAACATATATCTAAATATCCCCTATCAGTGGGGTCTGGAAGTTTGCAAAGAGATCTGACACTTCTGAAGTCAAACTCTTTGTTTAAACCGGAAATCTTAAGATTTACCTGATACCAGCGCAAAACCTAGCCATTATTTTTTCGACAAACTCATTTTGTACAAGAAACTGATTGACTGGTTTCTTTTAATATAAATGCAGTACTATTATAAACATCGTCTTAAGTAGGAATCGAACTCAATACCTATTGAACTGAATAACAGAAACCACGCCCGTGTTTATGATTATTTGGTCTTCAGAGAGGCCAATGTGTGTTTAGTATGTTAAAGCCACCCACCCTGTCTAGTGGTCAACGTACCTGATTGTGGATAGGAAGGTCCTGGGTTCGAATCATGGTTCTGGCATGGATGTACTTTCTCTTTCTCTCCTGCCTTTGTTCTTTCCTAGTATGAATGGTTGCTTACCTTACAAACGGGTACCTATGGCATGTGTGTTTAGTTATAAAACGTCATCGTTCGTTAACCTCTTCAATGTGAGCTACAAGCATGTTAGCATAGAGCACCAAAATTGTCCGCCATAACCAGTGGCGGCCACTCTGTGTGGTCTAATTTAACGACGGAGGGGGTAGATTTTCCATGATAATCCTGGAGGCGACGATTTTTTTTTTAGGTCTCATGTCCCAAATTTGACGACGGGGGGGGGGAGATTTCCCCCAATTTTCATCTATTGCCAAAATCGGCCCTGTATATAGCATAAAAAGGAAAGGAAACGAAAATCATTACGAAACCCATTTTGTGAATATGTATATATATATATATATATGTTTATTACAATAAGAACGTTTAATAAAAATTAGTTAACAAATTATAAAATGCGCATAGTAGATACTCAAACAATATTGCATAAATATTTTTAACAATACATGAAAACACTAATGGTTTTTATAAAATATTCCAAATAGGATTATGTACAGGATCTTGGGGTTGAATTTTCCTTGTTTTGTTGTCATCCGCTGAACGATGAGACCTTAAGCAAGTTTTTAAATAATCATCTATAGGAAGCGATAGGTGCGCGTTGGAGGCATGCTGCCTCAATGTGCGGCCTGCCTAACACTTTTTAATCGACACTTTGACTTAGGTAGCGTGCATAGAATATTTTGCTAACATTAGTATTTATTAATCTTATTATTACATTGTATTGATTCGGGTTCGGTTCAAACCCTTGTTTATAATAATACATATAAAAATTCGTCAAAAATTAGAAAAAAAATCAGCAATTATTTTTAATTTTTTTTTCAATACGTCAGCCAATTCTCGTTATCAGAAATCATCTTTAGTTCCAGAACGCGTTCCTGTCCAAAAAAGACGTACCGGAACGACGTTCCGGAGCATTTCGGCTTGACAACACCACCGGCCATAACCTTACCTAACCTAGTATGTTAAATCCAATTTTAAATATTATAATTTTTAGTTTTATATTCAACATAGAAACCGTTCACAAAAATACTGCAAAAATGCATAATGTCACCAACAGTAATTATTTTAAGGATATTATCAAAATATTTCGTCAGTTTTTAACTAAATAAGCCAATTTGTAATTTTTCTATTCCACAAAATTACTTTATCAATCCCTATTTGAAATCTAAGTACTTTTTCGGAGGGTATTTGTCGGTATGGATATATTCTTATAGAAACCACAGTACAGAGTTGTCTTAGAAATATTCCATTTCCTCTTATTTTAAACTTGTGTCACTTTCTGTTTTAGACATTTTTGACTTACACTTTTCTGTTCGTCGCGTCCCGTCTTTCTCTGAAATGCCATGATACCAAAACTTCCTGAATTGCCGCTTTTGGCGGGATTTTCCTTTGACTGGGTTTCATTTCTCGTGAAATTGTATTCACCCCATGGAAACGTTGTCTTATCTCACTTCAAGTTCTTTGAAGTAAATTGATGACAAGAATTCTCAGTAACTTAGGGAAGAAATTTCGTTAAAGTAACTGTCAAGAAAATATCGCTCTGGTGAAGAATTCTTCAAAGTTGTTTCCTTACACGTGACTAACAACGCCAAAATTATTGTCAAATACTTCTTTGAACTTTCAATTTGAAAAATAATTTGTATTTTGTACAAACTAACACCTGAAACTTTAGAGAACTTAATTAATCTAACAAGAAATTTTTAGAAAACGCCAGGGAAGAATTTTTATACGATTCTGATGAACTGAAAATCGATCAATATGGAATAAATTTATTGATGAATAATTTCGTAACTTTTAATTTCTGGAAAAACAATTGCATTTTGCTTACATTAATGGAATACGAAAGTAAAGTTTGTTTATTTAAAATGAAATTTTTAGAGAACACCGGAGAAGAATTTTTGATATACAATTTTAATCATTTAAATTTAATCAATTTTGATAGATTTTTAAATATTATCCTAATTTTGAATTTGGAAAAAGGTTTTTATTTGGGGTATTAACATGACCTAAGAGTTATAAATAAAATATTAATGGTTTCATGAGCCTTCAGAATCGGAATTTTAGATTTCCGAAGCTTCAATTTTAATATTAGTTTGGGGAAAAAGTTATCCATTATTTTTTCGGTAGACGTCTGTAGTGATCGTTATCTCGTGAGGTATCTATCAAACAATTTCAGATTTATGCTCGTTGGAAAGGTGACATTGGACACTAAAATATCCTCTTGCGGTTTTTTGTTTGATTCATTCAGTTACGAGTACAAGGTTTTAAAAATAGAAGACAACAAACAGAAAATTCGATACATTTGAGTTTTTCTTTTATAATGGCGAAAATGCTAACCAGGTGGCTAAAATTGTGAAAGGTGTTTATCGTCCTATATAAGACTGTAACAACCAGTTACGCACAATTTTTGTTTCGTCGATTCCGTTTGGGTATTTGGATGCTAAAGATGCACCTCGCATGGATACAACATCGTCGAGAATGTCTATAAAATATCAAAAATTATCCAACTTGACAGCATGTCAGCAGTCGCACAAGACCTAAAAATCTACGTGAAAACTGTTTTAAACCTTTTTACAAAGCGAATCTGAAAGAAGTTACAAAAAGTTAACGTAAAAATAATGGATTTCTTTTTCCCCAAACTAATATATAATTTTCCTCCATGACTTAAATTCGAAGCCTACTAAGTGAAAAAAAAATGGAAACACAGTCTGAAAATACATTGCTAAATTTTCCAAAACTGTGGACAGTAGCGCAAGATTACTCGGGTGAGGTTCTTCCGTGAACAATCGATCGAGATGGTCACACATATTCTCAATTGGGTTTAAGTCAGGTGAATTTGCTGGCCAGAGGAGAACAGTAAACTCATCCTAGAAATATTCGAACGCTTCAAGCACATTACCAGCTGTATGAAACCTCACATTGTCCTGCGGGTAGGTGCCATCGTCCTGGAATAAAACAATACGCATATAGGGGGTGAACATTGACCTTAACCGCTTGCCTTATTATCCCGAGTTATCTCGGGTTCGTATATATTGCAGTTAATTATTATCCCGAGAAAACTCGGGTGAAGCAAAATTCGTCAGTACGATTTGTATTATCACGTTTTTACTCGGCCTGGAAGAAATGAAAGGAAATATTCTGTTTTAACATGCAATTTGCCGTTTCTTTAATTTCGCGGTTCTTTTGCGGAATTGTCCACATGTTTCTCTATGGTATAGTATACGACGGTTTGTGGATTAGTAATGTACAAAGGAGGATAGTTGTGTTGAAAAAAAGTAAAATAATGGTGATGATGCCGTAAGAAATGAGACCAGATACCAGCGTACGGAATGTCAGGTATCACTTTGTGTTTCCTTTGTTTAAAAAACTATCATACAAAGACTAATATTTAACTTTTTTGCCCGAGATAACTCGGTATAGTAAACTAATATTAAATTTATATGCTTTTATACCAGTAAAAAATTAAAAATTGAACTTAAAAACTACATATTTTGTTTTGTTTCGTTTTCTTGTATTTAGTAATAAAATAAAAAAAATGTGATGATTTTTTTGCAATTTTTTTTAAAAAAATTTGAAAGGGAAGCGATTAAGTACAGATGTGTGCCTTCCACATAGATGAAGGAATCTAGAAAATTCCAGAAATGCATTCCCCAGCCTGTACCATTCCAGCAATGGTTGCAGGGCTTTTAGTTGTTTCACGTCGCATACGCCAACAGTTAAAAGAATGAGATTAGATGAAGTTTTTAGACAAAATGGCGTCTGATGTAAGTAAGGCTACTATTGGTCTAACAAGAGCATCGCCAGAAGAATTTCTGCATCGAAAAGAGAAGAGATGTTTCCAGCTTCGCAAGTAGTGGCTTTCTTGAAGAAATTAGCGTTGAGTTTGAATATATGTTCGGAGAGCTGTTCAGTTTTCAGATCAGTTCTTATATTTTTATTTCTTATATAATATGGTGCATTGACCATATAACGAAGCATTTTATTTTGCATAGTATTTATGATTTTCTTGTCTACCTCTGACAATGTGCACCAGGCGGGAGACGCATATGTGATGATAGGGCGTAAAATAGAAGTATAGAGAAGTTTCTTTAATTTTAGATTTAATTTGGAATGTTTCCCAATAATTGGGTTTAATTTGTGATAATTGTACCAAGCTGCAGCTATTTTAGATTTTATGCGTTCAGTCCAAGTGAATTGTTTGTTAATTTTGATTCCTAAATAGGTTGCAAATTTAACATTTTCAATTTCTTGGCCTAAGATGTAGAGTTTGTTGTTGACTTTGTATTTTTGCGATCTTCTATTTATTATAAGTAATTTAGATTTGGAGGCATTAATGACAACTTTCCAACTATTACACCATCTTTCAATATTGAAAATTTTGTCTTGCAGTCGTGAAATGGCACAATTCGGATTCTTGGAGCGTACCACTATACCAATATCATCTGCGTAGAATGCAGTGAGGCTGAGGATATTATCTCCATTTGGGAAGTCATAAGTGTAAAATAAATAGAGCATTGGGCCCAATATGCTTCCCTGCTGAACACCGGCGCATATCCTTCGAACAGTGGAGGTAGTGTTGTTTATTTTGATGTGAAATTTTCTATCATGAAGGTAATTTCTGATGATGTAAACTAATTCTATGTCGGGCTGCAGTATTTATACCTGACTTGGTGGAGAAATCTACCAGCTTCGCCAAGGTTCTGGAAGCTTCTAGGCTATCTCGCTAAATATTGGTCCTAGAGCTTAGGTGATAAATGTTTCCAGAAGTATCTATTTCTCGCCAAGTCACCAAGTTTTTCGCCAAGTAGCCAAATTTCTCGCCAAAACATCATAAAGTAACGAAATTATTAGAAAAACCGCTTTTAACGTACAACACTTCTAAATACTGCAATTTTTACCCAAAATGTGAATATTTCCGATCTGTCTGAGGTATTTTATGACAAATACAATTATTATTTTTTAAATTTGTAACAATATTTTATGTTGCAGCTCACTGTGATCCTGAGTGTCAAAATGGAGGGGAGTGCGTCAAACCTTACTTCTGTCACTGTCCGCCAGGAACAAGAGGAGCAGTTTGCGAAAAATGTGAGTAAAATTTATGAAAACTAATTCACTAAAATAACATAAATTAAATAAATCAATATTTAAACTTATTATAAATAAAAATGATTTGGATTATTGTTATTTGTTGCTTATGTAAGTCAACGAGATTGCTAAATATACGAATTAAACGGGATTCTAAATCATTACATCATGTTTATAACAAGAATTGGGCACAAGGATTGTTTATTTGAAGACGAGACCGGTAACCATTCACGAGTCATACTGGCACTTCTTTTACAGGGTATACCACAAGAAATCTAATACTCACTCAATTTATTTCAATCCACAAATCCAGTTGGTGTCCAGTTATTGTTGGTATATATTAGTTTGGGTAAAAAGTTATCCATTATTTTTTCGGTAGACATCTGTAGTGATCGCTATCTCTTGAGGTATCTATCAAACAATTTCAAATATATGCTCATTGGAAAGGTGACATTTGACATTTAAATATCCTCTTGCGGTTTTAACCAAAATTCATTCAGTTTCATTCATTCATTTGTTTGATTCATTCAGTTATGAGTACAAGGTTTTAAAAACAGAAGACAACAAACAGAAAATTCGATACATTTTAGTTTTTCTTTTATAATGGCGAAAATGCTAACCAGGTGGCTAAAATTGTGAAAGGTGTTTATCGTCCTGTATATGACTGTAACAACCAGTTACGCACATTTTTGGTTTCGTCGATTACGTTTGGGTATTTGGATGCTAAAGATGCACCTCGCATGGATACAACATCGTCGATAATGTCTATAAAATATCAAAAATGATCAAACTTGACAGCATGTCAGCAGTCGTAGCTTCACACAAGACCTAAAAATCTACCTGAAAACTGTTTTAAACCTTTTTACAAAGCGAATCTGAAAGAAGTTACAAAAAGTTCAGTAAAAATAATGGATTTCTTTTTCCCCAAACTAATATATATTTAAAAGTATGTAGAAAATTTTGATTTTTTGGTGATGTCTCCTAATTTCAATATTTTTGATTCCTTGAAGCTGAAAATAAATTTTGTGTGGTAAAGTTATCTTTTATTTCTGAAAACGCGTGTTAAAAAGATTATCCTTTATTTCTCTGGAAATAAGATATGTATACAAATCTCTGATTTTAATTCTTGCCTCCCCTATTACAAATGACTTTTACTCTGTTAAATTCCTCTTTCCTTTCACGGGAAATATATTATTTTCCAACAATTAAATTCTTATTTTGGCGAGTATCAACCAAATATGGCACTACGCTAAAAACGATGTCACAGGGGAAAGGAAATCAGTACTCTTGAACCATGAGGACTATGCCGTATCCTTCGCCCAGGACACCGTTATTGTTGACCTAATAACTGAACGGTTTGAAAACTTAGATATCTTAGCCACTAGCTTTACAACAGTAAAGATAATAACTAAGTATTAAAACGCAGGTGTTCACAAAGTTAATACCCTTATTGCTGGCCGAATTCCTAATAAGAAATTTTATTTTTCCATTGTATGGTAAAATAGAGAATGTATTAAATAAAAATAATAATAAGTGTAAATAATAAAAATAATAATAAGATAGGTACTATCGACACTCTTAATTTGTGAAAAACAATTTAGAATCACCTTGTATAATATGGGCACGAAGGAATGTTCGCGATATCTCCAACTGATTCGATTGTAAAACGTTCGATGTTTTTTTACTCTAAATGTGAACTTGATCAACAATTTCATTTACTAAAAATTTAACCCTTCTTTGCATGATTTTTTCTTTATAGGTGAAATAAATCAAGTTGATATAATTCATGTTCAAAACTAAAGGAAAAATGGTTAAAAAAAAATCTTAGTATATATTTATAGTATCAATTTAGCAAAAAACAATATGCTAAAAATTTCCATCATCGTCCAAAATTAGATCATTAGCGTAGTACTAAATAGAAATAAAAGAGGAAAATAACAGAAACACGTGTTCTTCCACTCATTTTCAATTTTTTAGCAATAGAAACTCTAATATAATAAAACAAAATTATAAACGAAATCATACGTTTATTGCAACTACAACAAACAGCGGAATGAGACAACTTTAAGCACTGATAATGACACTTGTTTATTTTTGACAGCTATGTTTCTTTTTATGCAATGGACATTGAAAAGGTATCCAAACACGATCCACTTAAAGTGAACTTGTTCTTTTATATAATTTTTGGGCATTATAGGTTATGATGGAAATTTCCGCCATTATGCAAAGAAAGGTTAAAATAAAAATTGTCAACAAAATTGTCCTTTAAAAATGGCACAATATCATCGCATTAAGCATTATCTAGATAACATCAACATTATTACCATGGAATATCTAGCATAATGTGTAATTGTAAACTAAACTGCTACACATAACAATCAACAGAAGGAATGTTAGTTATTAAAACTTAAATGTATAGAATTATTTATTTATCTCATATATTTAGAATCAAATATTGACTCCATATATAATTGAATTTGGAAAAATTTTGTGATTCATTTCCTCTGGGATCTTTTTTTCTCCTCCGTCAAGTTTACAGAAACTGATTCCTTCAAGGTGGCGCCTGACAGCCATAGAAACTGATATAAATGAAGCACGTCATTGTCGACCATCTATTTTCTTCAAACCCCTGCGAAAGGATGCGAAGAATTGGCTACTTTTCCGTGGAAATGAAAGGGTCAAACATCAATTGCACCTTTCACTCTGAACCCTTTCTGACGTGTTCCTGTGGTAAATTTTATTGAGGGTTTGATTTACTGGATAATTAATCATATGAACTGAGTGAGGATTTAATAATGTATTGAGTGTGAGTGTCATTACTCACGAAGTATTGTCTGACCTGACACACTTCTTTGGCTGAAAATATATTTGATAGCATTAATATTATATTTGGCTGGGGAAAAAGTAATCCATTATTTTTTCGGTAGGCGTCTGTAGTGATCGCTATCTCGTGAGGTATCTATCAAACAATTTCAGATTTATTCTCGTTGTAAAGGTGACATTGGACACTAAAATATCCCCTTGCGGTTTTTGTTTGATTCATTCAGTTACGAGTTCAAGGTTTTAAAAATAGAAGACAACAAATATAAAAATTCGATACATTTTAGTTTTTCTTTTATAATGGCGAAAATGCTAACCAGGTGGCTAAAATTGTGTAAGGTGTTTATCGTCCTATATAAGACTGTAACAACCAGTTACGTACAATTTTGGTTTCTTCGATTCCGTTCGGGTATTTGGATGCTAAAGATGCACCTCGCATGGATACAACATCGTCGAGAATGTCTATAAAATATCAAAAATGATCAAACTTGACAGCATGTCAGCAGTTGTAGTTTCGCACAAGACCTAAAAATCTACATGAAAACTGTTTTAAACCTTTTTACAAAGCGAATCTGAAAGAAGTTACGAAAAGTTCGCGTAAAAATAATGGATTTCTTTTTCCCTAACCTAATGTAAATAATGAAGTATAAAAAATATTTTTTACATTATTTTAAAAAATAAATAAAAAAAATTTTAAAAATAATAAGAATTTTTTAAATATTTTAAAATGTATGAATTTATATTAAGCTAAGTTTCATACACACACGTGTGTGTGAGAGAGAAAGAGTAAATTTTAATTACTCCTTGTTTAAGTAGAGTTGATAACAGAATAATTCGCGCTCTTGCAGTTCGTGGGTTCGAATCCCACCGAGGATATTTTTTTAATAATGGCGGGTACTGTGTAGTTAACCTCTTCGCCACAACATGGCCTGAAACTGCTAGTCATTTAGCATTACCCGGTGGGCACCTGTGAGCCAAGTCACGGAGGCGAGTAGCATTACCCACTACCACAAACCTGTTTATAGTACGGGCCACATTCGTACATCATCTCAGAAAAGAATAAGAAACACAGAGAAAGAGAAAGTACATCCATAATCGAGCCGGGATTCGAACCTAGGTACTCTCCATTCGTAGTCAGGTACGCTGACCACAAGACAGAGTAGGCGGCCCACCGTTAGTATGAATATCTGTAGTGGTTCGGAAGAATCTTTAAAACGTACGTCACTCCTTGATTAACCCTCATGTGCTAAAAAATGACTTTTTAGCGACAAATAATAGTACTTGTTTTAAATTTTTTTAATGAATTTGTGAAAATATTGTAATATATATCGTAGTTATTTAAAAAATGTTTTAGCTGCTGAGCATCTGTTTTATATTGATTTTGGATTAAATAGCCAATACATTTATAGTTATTGTAAAGCTGCATGGCTTATTTAGTATTCTTATCAATCTTTGTTGTTGTTGTCGTGTGCCAGCCAGGCTGGCAATATAGGGTGCGCTGCTCCACTTTTCCAATTGAACCATATTTGGTGTGGAGTCCAACTTCCTCAGTACACACATGCCATAGGTACCCGTTGATAGGGTAGGCAACCATTCACACACAAAGAAAGGACAAAGACAAGAAAGAGAGAGAGAGAAAGTACATCCATGCCCGAGCCAGGATTCGAACCCAGGTCCCATGCATTTGTAGTCAGGTACACTGACCACTAGACAGGTTGGGTGGCATCAATCCTTGTAATAAGCAATTAAGAACAGATATAATTTACATTAGAGTCGATAAAATATACTGATGCTTTTTTCCCAATATCATTTTAAATATTTGCCTAAAACTTTTTGTAGATTATGTTTAAGATGTTAATTATTTTTATTTTATGAAAAAATAAGTTAATCTAGATGTTTAATTTAGATGGCTAAATCTAATATAAATGAATAGAGCGAAATAAAATGTTTTCAGTTTGATTAATTTATATTTAATGTTCGACAATATGCAGCTACATATATTAAAAAGAATTTTGACTATGCTTTCCGAAATAAGATATTAATGTTCTTAATAATTAGTCATTAAGTCCTTTAGCATCAGGTTTTTAAGTTGAAAAATCTCCAAATATTACTGAATGTGGCTATCAATCAAAATTGTACACGGAAGAAGATTTGAAAAGAATTTACTATTTAAAGTGGATTCCAAACGATTATAAACATAAACACCAAAATGAAAATAAAATTTACATAGTAAACCGAAGTGTTCCAGCTTTGATCTTTTGCTAGTTCGATCGAATTACTAGTTTTTGCTTGCAAGTTTAGTTGCAAAATTCGAACATTCATTATTGTTTTTTCTTTAATCATCCTCTAAATTCCATTGCAATGAAACTAAAATTATGTACGATATTCAAATTGAAGCAAAGATTTTAATATTTCATATATAAATTGATTAATGAATTGCTAAGAGATTCATTTCTTACCTATTATTTGCTCTCCTTTAGTCTTGTGCAAACCTGACTGCCAACACGGGGGTGTGTGCATCGGGCCTGGAAAATGCTCCTGCCCACGAGGCTACGCAGGACTCTCATGCGAACAAGGTAAGAGCATGTGTAACTGTAACTTTTTTCTAAATTTAAGAATTTCAATCGCTTAAGCATTTGTCACCTTGCTTCATTTAATTTATGTATCATTATGAACTGTGTTTGTGTTTAAACTAGTATACAATAATAGCACCAGATAGGGAGAGAGCCTTGCTTACATTTCTGGTATTTAAATAAAGATTTTGTATACCAGGATGAATATCTTTATATACCAGGATTGTAGACTAAGAACTGTATTTTTGCATGTTCCAAAATTATTCTAATTTCAAGGTTTTGAAGTCTCATACATTTCTTCTCAGATCTCATCTTCAATGGAAAACCGGTGAAAATGCTCTTTAGGTCCCCTACTCTGCCAACTTGGCGAAAGTGTGCTGTGGGTCCCGTACTTGGCGGGTTTTCAAAAACGCTGTTGCCACGGCGATAATGGAATACGAGTTTTAATGATTTTAAACTAAATAGCAACCAATGAAAATGACCGATTTTTCAAACTGAAACTAATTAACGATCAATGAAAATGCTAAAAGAAAAAACCAATTAATGAGCATGCGCGAAAAAGCGCAAATTATTTCCTCCGGAGGTTGCCATAAAGAGCTCATTAGGTATAAAAACGTATGGTTTACCACGCTTGGTGCATTTATCGCCACGTTGGCTGAGTAGGCGACATAAAGCCCAGATTAACGGGAAAACCTTCTGAAAACAATCATTTCATACTGTAACATGAAGTTTTAGAAACAACATTATCTCTGAAATTCATTATAACAGCCAAAAAAATATCCTTATCACGGATATTTGAAATTCCACATCATTTAAAAGTAGTCTCCCAGACCTCGTGGCCGGACCACACCTCACTTTGAATGTTCTATATTCGATTTCGACTCCTGTAAAACAACGAGTTTCGTGTGTGTATTCTGTCAAAATAGCTCATTATGAATTTTCTCACTTAGTACTCCTGGGTTCAATTCTCTCTCAATGATTTAACCTCTCGAAAAACTAAAGACGGTGGAATGCCTCAAATCAATCTTCAGTTGCAAAACTTCCAACTGATCAACTTTTCATAGCATAATTTAATCAATATATCTAAAGTATAATTTAATCAGTTTATCTAATATATAAGCTCAATATGCAAGCTTTCCCGGACAATGGATTTTTGTGGCAGACCTGCTCTTAGCTTTTGGAGGACCATGGATTTTTGTGGCA
>JAPDSC010134211.1:0-59594 GCA_026290005.1 Latrodectus geometricus
TCTGGGGATCGAGCATGTCAGGGAAGGGTGGAAATGTGGCGAAGGCAGTCTTGTGACATTCTTGATGTGCCTTTTTGAAAAATGGCTTCAGCGAGCCCTTACATGAGAGGAAACACATGGGGATGAAAGGCGTCATGAACATACGCTTATCTGTCACTGTGCCATAAATCAATTTTATGGTTAACAGTAAGCAATGGCACCTCATGCCCTTACACCAACTATGGGAACAATTTAAGAAAAAGAAGACAAAAGAAGACAAAATTGAGACATTTACACTGTGACTTCTACAATCAAACATGATTGTCGTCGCTGCACAAATTGAATATAGATTCATCACTTTGCAAAGACACAGAAACTCACAGTAAAGGTGCTGTCTGTATCTAGATTACGGACAATGGCGCTACGTGTGCGTTTCGTATCGTGACGGTCTTCTCGGCGACTAACTTGTTCTGATCTTGGCTGAATCTGGTCGCTGTATAAATGATATCTCTTCTGCCCACTGCTCTCAACACCACCACACGGTAAAATCTGAACATCTTATTTGACAAGTTACTCCCGGAACTAATTTTCCAATATCCACCATCCCAATGATTCTTCACCTCTATAACTTTGACAATTGTTCATATTGTCTTCGATGGCGGCATTGCAACATGTCTGCCCCAATGTTTCCTTTTCAAAAGATTAAGTACATTCAAACAAATTCTGCTTACTTGTTTTATACTCCAAAAAGAACGAGGTTCAACACCCTCTAGTGGCAATATCAATGAGCAATCACGCTGCATTTCTAATCATTTACATATCTGACCGACATGTACCTTCATGTCAATCTTTCATTACGACCCCACAATTATTTCTTGGAGCTCAAATTTTTATGACAATGAGTACACACACACACACACACACACATATATATATATATATATATATATATATATATATATTATAAACTTTTGAGGCGAGGAGAAAATCATTGAAATCCAAAATCAAATTCGCATAGGATTTCGCTCAGTGGAAAAAAATTTGTGATTCTTGAATAATTTAATATTTTTGGAAAATCACCTGCAATATTGCTTCAGGCCAAAAAATATTAATAATGTCTTACACACATCAAAATATGCGAAAAATCGCATTCATTTAAACTCAACTTTAGATGACAAAGTGCTTTATCATCTTATGAATATAAATCCAACACCAAGAGTACCTCGAAACAAGCAAATATTAGCCGCAAGTTTTTCATTTCTGTACTTTATAGTAACCCCAGCTAAATGATGTGGAAATCTGTGTAATTATTCAGCATTATTTTTGACCACGCATTAAAAACCGATTCTATTTAAAATACTGATATCTTTCTTTGATGAAACGTGAAAACGTGTTTCATATTCTTTCGGTATCGTTAATGGATGAAAATTCGGGTACAGACTTCAGCAAAATTCGTCACAAAACATCAAAGCAACCTTATGTGTATAATTCCTGTATTGATGTGCCGAATTCCATTTTAAACAAGCGTACTCATCTGCAGACATGGGAGAATGAAAGCTGTTGATCATTTGACATAAATGCGATTTAATCTCTTGTAAGCAGTTTGCCTCGAAAATCGTATCCTTATAACAGCTGTAAGTGCTGAACCTAAGTCTTTGACTCAGTTGTGTCAAAACCCTGATTTCAAGCAGTCATTGATAAATAGAGATTTAATATAACTATTGTTATTATTCTTGGTTAACTTTGAACTGATCATTGGGTAACACCTCCTGTATTTTGAAACCATTATCAGATCACTCACTAAGGTACATCCAGAATTTGAAATACTTAGGTTACAGATCGACTTAACTCGAGCATTCCGATAACTCTACTTTTTAGAAATATGTCCAATTGGCGTCTTTGTGCAATCTCTCGGGATTTTTGATCGCTTAACTCTGCATTTACTACAGCAATCGCATAGAACTTAGTTTCTCTTTGTATGCTTAGTAATTTTTATATTCATTCTGGTATGCCCAGAGATGTTTCGCATATGTCAACGATTGTAGTGTTTATTCACATTTTAAGACTTAACTTTTGGACATCAGGATGTGACTTCATTTGAAAATTAAAGAACTTTTTTAAATCTCATAAATTTTTTTAGCATATTTGTCATTGCATTGTGGACTGCCCAATGTCCAAATATAATTGTAAGGCATTTTCACATCTACCACGTAATAGCTTTATGAGAAAACTTTTCATAGTTATTGAGCTGTATTAATGTGTCACAAGGAAGAAAATCAAGAAAACACCCAAGCATCCACCCCAACAATCGTGCATGCAGGAGGTAGAAACGTTGGATACATATCCTGTTGTTCAACAATGGCTGAAATCAAACCCTAGACTTTTCCTTCTAAAGAGGTGTCCTAGCACTAGATCACGGTAAGTACTTCTATTATAATTAATATGATATTTTTATGAATACACCTAAGTCTGTTTTTACACGGTAGATTGGTTCCAGAAGAAGCCGTGTAAAAAAAAACGTGTAAAAAAAGACATTGATCTTATACAAAAATGGGTGATTTGTTCCTAATCTCTAAAACCTATTAAAATTAGTGAAAAACAAGAATTTTTAAGAACAAGAATTCATGTTTATTTTATTTATTCAAATATATAATGCTTATTTTCACAAGCATAGTAATTAATGATAAAAAAGATATGCACTCTAATCTTAAAAGTAATATAAATTAAATGTATGGCAAGTTCAGGAACTAAAAAACTATGTTGTGAACGAAAAGAATAGGTTATTCAATTTTTAAGGTAAAAAATAAAATAAAATAGAATAAGTGATAATCATAAAGTAGTTTTATATCTGACATTTCCTTTTAGGGATACATAAAATATTTAACAAAATTAAAAAACATAAATAACTGAATAAATACAAAATATTTTTTGGCTTACCTTTTATCTTAATGCGTTAAAATTAAATTTAATGGAAAATCAAATTTGCCTGCAAAAAATTTCTTTACCAAACACGTCTTATTGCATTGACAGTTCACAAAATATTAACACGTTTCAATTGCTCTGACCAGTAAATTTTATTGTATGCACATAAAGGGAATTCCCCTACTTGTTTGTACGCGCTAAAGGGGAATCACTTAAATCTTTAAGCTAGTGTTCGCAAACTATCGATACTATCGATGGTTTCAGACTTTTTTCTTTCATAAATACTTTTTTGTGATATGAACATACTTCGCAAAAATTAAATTTGACAAAAAAAATTTAAGTACATAAAATTTCAAATCGTGCTAAATGGAATAAAATCGTGTAAAAAAATTAAAAATATTCAATTTTCAAACCGTGTTATATCAAAACCGTGTACAAAAAGACCGTGTAAAAACAGACTTAGGTGTACTGATATAAATAAATTCTGAAATTTTAATAAATACCTATCAAAAATATTTTTACAATGCCCACGCACCACTAGGAATTCCTCCTGTCGGCATTAGAATAGGCAGAGTTGATGACGTTTTATGCATCCGTTGAGTGAGTATCCCGAATGTGACTGAATATTCTTAATTTAGAATTCGGGATCAAACAGAAAATTCCCAAAGGTTATTTCACTTCAAGGATATTTCGATCACCATTTATTTTATGTGCAGCATACGACGCTATTAGTGAACACGATGTATATTCAATTATGTGGAAAATAAAGCGACTCCTTTTCCAATCTGGATAGCAGCTACATGCTAAAAATATAAAATAACTATTTCTCTCCCTCCCTCTCTCTCTCTCTCTCTCTCTCTCTCTCTCTCTCTCTATATATATATATATATATATATATATATATATATATATATATATATATATATATATATATATATATATATATATTTACGACATTCCCTTATTCTAATCTCAAAATATTCAACCTGTCTCTCCAGACTCTTCAACGTAGTTAGTAAATGATCATCTTACACTAAGAGTTTGTCGGAAAAGAAAATTTTGTATATTGTTTAACATTTTTTTTTACTTTTATTTCCTTCTCTATGGATTTCTTTAATTTTGAAATCCATTAACTTCTGTTTTTAATTCTTTTCGATTCCGATTATAACTACAGAGCCATTGGCTTAAATACAATTTTATTCAGATTAATATAGGATTACTTAAAGCAAATATATTTTTTTCACAAAACTGTGCAGTGGCCTCGAGTTTTGGAAACGTAATATATCAGTAGTTTCATTCAAGAAATTTCGTTTTGTTGAAAATATTCTTTAAAAAAAATTATTAAATAAAAAAGCTGAATGCTATTTTACAAATTTTAAATAAAAATTTAGAATCGAAGTATGACTGAGTTTAAGTCTCATTAAAAGTAAAATAATGTAAAATCCAAAGTTTTTCAGCAATTATATATTTTTAATAAAAATAAACACTTTACAAATAAAAGTGCTCTACGACCTTTAATAAAATTTCACTGTTTTAGGGATTTTAATTATATGAACAAAGTAGATAATTTTTCAAGCAAATCTTAAATTTAGACACATTTCGTTGTCTAATCCAAATTTAGAAAATATTTTATTAATTAAAAGAATTGAGAGAGAGAGAGCGAGATAAGAGAAGCAGCTTTAACTATGATCCTTTAATATATGAATAAGTTTTTTACTATGGTTAAATTAACCATTATTATTTGTTTAGTAAATTAAATAGGGAAAATATTCAGTAGTTTTTTCAATACATCTAACTGCTTTATTAAAAATTCTCTGATATATAGAAAGTATGTTCCATATAAAAAAATAGTATAATATTTTTTTGCCGTAATTGAATTTTTTCATTCACATCTCTAACGTTAAGTAAGCTTATTTTAAAAATTTGTCAAATATTTGTTTACACAGTATATGTTTGTTAATTCTATATATTTTGTTACTTTTTCCTTGACATTTTCTTCTCGCTACGTTAAATACATTAATTTATTGGGTGAAATGAATATTTCCCTATGTTTTTTACCTGCCATAAAAACAGAATTAATTTTAAAAGCTTGTATAAGCTTTTTCTTACTCTGTTTCAATTTACATTTATTAGAAAAAAATTTTTCTTCTTAACGTGAAAGTTTTATTATAAAAGTGTTTGCATAAGTGTAAAAGAATAAGAAAAACTGAAAGATTTAAAAAATTTAATAATTACCGTTACTTAAATATACTTACCGTTTTATTAATAAAATCAAAAACCAAAAAATCAAAGCGGCATGAACACTTTCATTGATATTTTTCCTTAAGAAACTTCTCAATAACTTCAGTATTTCATGGTCAGCAAAGTGTAATTCCTGATAAAAATAATAATAATAATAACAATAATAATATAGTGCAATCTCAAGACTTTTATATTAGTATTATGATTTTAATTAAAAATTAATAACTCTCGATAATGATTTTAGAAAGCTAATAATCCACATCTTACATAAACCTGAAGGAAAAAAAGGTGATTCTTAAAATTGCTTTAAAAAAATTGCATCGAAATTTGAATTTACGATTCCATTACCAGGTTGCAAAAAGCAAAACCATAAACATTTCTCATGAGATTTAAGCAACATTTTATGAAAAATGCAAAAAAGAATAAACGAAGATTGATTTTTTATTAATAAATTAAAATTTTTGTCTATTAAAATAGTCTATTAATAACAAAGTATTAAGTCTACGAAACCCTGTCTCCTGAAAATGTGAAATTGTCAATAAGTCTAATGCTTTATAATCCATGTCTATTAATACTTTTTTGTATTTTAATTTCGAGATTTGAAGTCGACAAAACAATAGTTTTAATGACTTGTTTTGACTGATGATTTTAATTGACTGATGAAGTGGGAAGGTTTCTTCTTATTGGAGGCGCGAATTACTCGTTTATATAAATTCTTTTGTGATTGTTTCCAATATTAGTAATTATATTTACGCGAGAAATTTGTGTAAATCTTTGAGTTTTGGTTTGATAGTACATATAAAATACTTGTTTCCAAAGTTTCTTATATCGTTTGTTGAAAATAAATGTAGGAATTTGAAACGTAAAATCTTATGCAATTGTGATCAGAGCATCAAGCGTCATCTGAAATTTGTCAGTCATGAATGAGATTGCATGGTAGATTAATTGTTGATAGTAAGGTCGAGCCAGTTTATACCAGTTGAAAAAGTTGGTAGGCTATTGATGTTAGAAATATTTGAATGATGCTGTGATAAAAAAAAATACAACAATTCTAGCAAAATACTATCATTATTTATAGGTAAGTTCCATATGGTATTGTGGACACTGGAATCACAACAGCTATAAGAAACTACTTTATAATGCTCTTTGTAAGAGTAGTAGCAGTGGCTCAAGGCATTTTAATGGTGAAGAGCAACAACTGATAACTATACTGATAACTGACTTATATCAATATTGTAACTATGTCTTTTGTCACCAGAATTGTGCTATTGTTGTTACTTATGACACTTGGCAAAACCAAGTGCGACCCTCAGTTTATTGGGAAAAGGAAGTCAGAAAGAGCGGCTTCCGTTTTTGAAAGAGCACCCCGTCACGAGGGCGGAAGTACGACTTATAACTCAGAGATGGCAGTACCCCATTTGAGTCTTCCAATTTAGAGATAAGAAGCCAGGGAAAGCACAAGGCCTGGCTCCTAACACCCCCAGAGGTATTAATTTGGATTTGAAACACGGAGGCCATTGCGACCACGAAATATTTTACGTGCCCCAATCATCATTAGTGAACACCTCGGATCTTCGGAAAAGCTGGCATTTGAACACACTACCTTCCAGTAACGAGAACAACACCCTATCCAACCAGCCGACGGTGGAATGTCGCTAGGATTGTAATTGGATTGAATGGTATACTAATATTGGTGTTCTTGGAGTGCATTCTATATTTATTTGAATTGTGTTCCATGAAAGTGGTAAACCTCTGATTTAATTATGGTAAGCATTTGGTTCTTGAATAAGACAGATTTTGACATTATTTATGATAATTTTCTGTGTTATAGCTTTTTACTTCTTTGTAAATTTATTTGAACACATTTTAGATTTCTGTAGATTAAATTACGTAAAATATCAGTGGGATATGGTGACAAACTGTTGTTTTAGTATCTATCACAGTTCTTTTATGATGTATTGTTGCCACATTCTTTATTACTTGATAGGCAATTTGTGTAGTAAATGTGTGTCTGTGTGAAACCGCTTTGTGGAGTATCCTTTGTACAATTTCCGCAGTATTTTTGACATTCGTGATGAACGTTACCAAAACGTCAGCAATAAAAACATCTTCTTCTACAAGTGTTCTTTGATTATATAAGGTGTACCCTAATATTTTAGGGTACTTCTGTTGATTCTGTGAATGCTTCTGGTGAAAGTACCAAAACAAGATTATATACTTTCTGATCCTTTTTAATACAAGACTTCTGATTTACATGAATTAACGTGCATATTAGGGGAAGAAAGCTAAAATCAATGGAGTCTAAGTGAATTGACAGACCTTGAACACATAAAATTTTCTGATTATAAGCAGTTGACTGTTTTAAAGTTGATAACTTACGACTTGATGAATATTACTCAGATAACTTTGAACGATGTGATTAATGATTCTATTTGCGTCAATTAGTTTGCATTTGGATTAAGAAAAATATTCGTATTCGTCAGAACTTTATTTTTTTTTTTTTTTTTTTTGAGCATTTGATTTAAATTATAAATTATTAGCTTGGACACACTATTTTCAACAGTTTTTCAATAAATAGCAGAATTTTTTTTTTTTTTTGTCGATATAAGTGTTCTTTCTTAGTTAGCACAAATTGTTTCCAGAGTTTGAGTTCTTATTGAATTATATGATTGAAGTTTTAAAATTTTGTTTTTTATCTATATATACTCGACAACTTTAACAGTAGGTCAAGAATATCTAGTATTTCCTTTTTAATTGCTTTTGATAAACAAAATATCGTCTATGGTAATTTTTTTACATCTGTTGATCACATTTGCTTATATAAATATTAGCGATAGTATCACCATTTCTGTTGTTTTCAACAGAAATGGTGATACTATCGCTAATATTTATATTGCTATCTTCATTAAATTTCTTTGAATGTGTTTGTAAAATATTTGTGTGCTGGCTATTTAGTACAGGATTTTGTTTTAGATTGAAATCAATCTCTTGAGAATTATCATTAATAGGAATCACCTTAATTGGCAATGGTGTTGATGATAAATGTGTCTGGCAAACATCTAATAGAATGTGAAGTCTTTCAGTAGAATATTTCCCTCTTCCATATTAATCATACTAATTTTAAAATAACATAAATCCTAAAAGTAAGTTAATAAATTAAATTAACTATATTGATACAAGCTGATTTCACTAATGAAAAATCGAAAAATAATGACAATATATATTAAAGGGGATTATAGTATTCAATATAATAGTAAACAAATTATATATATACAATATTATTTTAGATTTTGTGAATTTCGAAGAATAGTATATAATGCTTTCTTTCAAAGCGAATTGTTACTTTTGAATTGAGAACATTTCGAAATCAGGTTGTACTGAAATCAAATATTTTCTTTAGTTTACAAAATTATTACACGGATTTTTTAATCAATAATACATTTTCTGTGACATTTCATAATTTTCATACAAGACAACTTCGTTAACATTGCTTTGGAAAAAACATCAAGAATAGTAATATGGAAAATATGTAAATAGATGTATCTATAATGGTGTAGAATGCTGATATGTCAAGAGCTGAAAATAAAATTTAGATTTCTTTATAAGTTCCAAAAAAAAAAAACTAATACAGTAAAAACAAAATGTTAACATGAGACTAAATATAATTAAAATAGATATTTTGAATGATTGCTAATGAAAATGTATGTTTGAATACACAATTTACTGGAACTTTTTCATTTCAGATAAATTATTGTGTATTCGAGTAAACATTTGTCATAAATTCAAAAATAGTTAGTTCCAGAGCAATTACTACACATTAATAAATTTACAATCCCCCCTCCCCATTTCACAGCAGTTTTTTCAATCTTAATTGTCAGAGCAAAGTGAGACTCATACACTTAAATATTACATAAAAATACCACTTATTAGAAATATAAAATTATTTACACATGATTAAGAATTGTCTTATTTATGCAAACTTTAAATATTAAATTATGAAGTTTAATATGTTCTCCTTTTTCTCCAATTTGAATAAACAAATGTCACTCACATTATAAACTAAGAAACACAGTGAAAAAATTACTAACACATTTTATAAATCAAGATATTTTATTAATATCATAGTTTTGTAATCTATTTTCATAGAAATATAAATTTATCTCTTTCTTTCTGTACATTTATTCCATGTCGATTATAAAATCAACATGCATTAAAACCATTTATTTATTATTATACTTTCTTTATACATAAAGGAAGCCCACAACTACAAAACGGATTTTCAATACACATATACATTTGTTGTGTTCCAAGTGATTATGATTTAAGAGGAAAAAATGTCATAAATATGCTATTGCAGAATATGTTATTAATATTAGTAAGCAACTTTTCTCAAGTAAATTTAACATTTTACACCAAAAAAACTAGGATAATAAATCACATAGAATACACAATTAAAAAAAAATGTCTTGATATACTTCCTTAATTATTAGCAGCACTCATAAATTATAAGTTATATTGAGGTAGTATTTATTTACATTAAATTGTAAATTTCACTGCTAATGTAAAGAGTATAACAAAAAGCAAAATGATTCTCACATTATATATTATGTTTTAACAAAATATTTGTCTCCACAAAATTACAAAAGTAAAAGGTTCTTTTTACATAATAAAAAGAACTACAAGATGTATAATTACAAAGCAAAAATATGCCTATACCTTAGTGCCTCAGCTATTAAATTTAAATCTTAATAATACCTTACTTTTATTCAAACTTTAAAATTAATAACGTTTAGAAAATATTAAATTTGATAACATCAGTGAATACAATAGTTGTATATGTATATATATATATATATATATATATATATATATATATATATTGAATTAACAAGAAAAATTACTCCAAAAAATAAACATTTCTAAGAATAAAAATTACAGGTATTTAAAAAAAAAAAAAGGAAAAGAGAGAGAGAAAGAGGGGAGAAAATACATAAAACAATGGAGAAAGATGATAGTTTGAAAGAGAATATTGGATTCTAAAAAGTAAATTATTATTTATGAATTTTAGAAAAAACACAAATCTTTCAATAACAAATAGAAAATACTTTTAAGTAGAATTTTTTAAATTAGGAACAAATTAAAAAGCCATATATATATAAACTAATACACATCATAATCACTTGGTAGCAAATAACAAATATATTATTTTATTATATACAGAAAATTAAATTCTTATTTCGTGAAAAAAATCAAAAAGTGAATAATATATACAGGAGAAATACAATTGAAATGTTACACACATAAATATATGGCACAAACAAAAACTAATTATAATAAATATCAGGAACAAACAAAAGCAGCCTCGAGATATGACCATACACTTTATGGTTAAATTTTGATTACAGTTTTAGATATGCAAGATTTTGTGCAATAGCATTTCAATCAAATTTTAATTTTGAACTTTATAATAAAATTTTACTTCCTTTTCCTTTTGATATGATTCAAAAGATTGATATTCACATCCAAATACACATTCAAGTTACATAGACCATTACAAAATTTCAATTACAATATTAGAAAAACTTTTTCTAACAATTTTTCACTAGTACATACATAGAATTTTAAAAAATATGTGATGATTTGAGATGGAAATAAGTACGACATTGGGCAATTTATATATTTAATTCGGAATTACACGAGCAGCTGGGATGCTAATACAGAAAGGGGTTAAAATGTCTTATGCAGAGTTCTGCAGTAGCTCTAATAACTCACCATCTTATTCTTAATAACTTTAAACAATCCTAAGATCCAAAATCATTAAAGCCAAAATGAAAAGGTATTGCACAAAGGAAAAAAAAACAGCCTTTGGCCAAAATTTTCTATTTCTAAAAACTTATACAATAGGCAATTTAAGAATACATTACGACCAAATTTTTAGAATAAATTACAAAAACTTAAAAGAGAAAAATTAATGAATTGATAATAAAAAAAGTAAAAAATAATTTAATCTTTTCTGATGAATAAGCATTTGAATTTTTACAAGATTTAATACACAAAAAAACGAGTTTACTTTAATAATCTTACTACATAATTTATATATAATACTGGTACATCCCAGCAGCTACACTTTTTATTTGTGGCTTATATATTTTCACATTTGCAATAAATACATAAAACATGTGTTACTATACACGTTAAATATGAGTATACAATCTAAATAAAATGTCTACATATTGACATTTTCTACATAAACACTTTTTATAGTAACTCACAGGTTTGGCACAAAAATTATTGCTAAATTACAACAGTAAAGTATATTTGTTGACAGTTGGTGTAAATATAGCACAGAAAATTTATTTTCATTGAAAAAGAAAACTGAAACAAAGAAAGATAACTATTTAATAAATAAAACATCAACAAAAACATACTGTAAACATTGCAATTGGCAAATTCCAAGAACATTTTAAAATCAATTTTCCTTTAATATGCAGTTTTAAATTTAAGTAATTCAAAAAGCATTTTTATAATTCTAATTTATGCCCATAAACAAAATTCAGAAAACTGAAGATATATGCACATAATATGAGAGCATTTTACCGAATTCGTAATGCAAAGATTATTTCCTGCATAAAATTTAATACACAGTCCTGTAAGAAAAGGGCAAAGAAATTAACTTTCCTTTTCATAAATGCTATTAATAAAAACAATTTTATTAATTTAAAAATTAATGAGTTATATGATTAACATAAAACAATAAAACATATTTTTGTTTATTATTGCCATCTTTAAATTTAGATATCAAAATGAATATTTATCAAATTTTCCCAGTACATTTAATGTAAAATGCTTTGTAAACACATTATTTCACTTTAGAATCAACTATAATAAAATAAGATATATTCAGCATAATTCATAAAATAAGTTGCTATTAAGATTTAGAAAACATAATTAAACAATTATTAAAATTTTATATAATAGTAACAGTCACAAAAACTCCCATTTCAAAATTATAAATAAAAAAAATAATAATAAAAATTTACATTACAATGCCAAAATTAATTTGAAACATTTCTGATATGCATAAGTGATTTATTTAGAAGGAATCAAATCCTAAAGTATCCTTGTCATTAACTAAAGAAATTAAAAATAATCACTGATTTACAAAACAAATTCTGTAAAATATAAATAGTTTAAAATAACAAATAATCAATACAAAGATTTAAATTACAGTTCAACTTCTAAGCCTAATTAAACCTACAGAAGCAAATACGTGGCAGTAGTTAATTTCTTTAGAAATTATATTTTAATAGTAAATAAAGCAGTTCTTTATTTTTTTAAACTTAATTAGCTACTTTTCATCTGTTAGATTTCATGAAATATGTGTATATCATAACTCAATTTAATAATCATTTAATTTCTTAAAATAAGCATATTTAAAAAAATATGAGCAATTGTTGCACTTTATGAATATTTGAAACAAATTTATCAATTAAAAAAATACCCAAGATTGTAAGGATTGGTGTACAAAATTTGATAATATGTATTATTAATATATGTATTTGTAAAAAATAAATGTTTTATATGTTATATTTAGTTAAATAATTAATATATATTAATAAAAAATAACAAAATTAATCACATTAGCAAAAAAACGTAAGTTATAAAAAAATATTACCATTCAGAAAATTTATTTAAGATGTTGATTTTTAAAATATCAATAAAGACAATGCATTATAATTCCTATACTGCTAAATGTTACTAACAAAGTGTAAATAAAAACTAGCATTTATTATGAATTATCATGAGGAGAAGTGCAATTTGAAATAAAAATAAAACACTTAAATAAAATCTGATCAAAAAGTTTTGATCTAATCCAACAAAAAATAATATGTGGGATATATAAAAAACACTGGAAGTTTGAAATTGCTTCAGAAGCAAATAAGGACAGAAATAACAAAAAACATAAATATTCTACTAAAATATAGACATTTAGAATAATCTATTGAAATTAAAAAGACAGTACACTTAATCTACATAAGAACCTTTTAGATCAAAATTATAATCAAATTAATATTTTATAACAAAATACATCTTGCAGTAGCATGTAATTGTCATCTATATTTTATTTGTACTTCTAAAAATTGAAGACCTAAACAAAACTTTTTCCATATACACATACAGCTAATTTACTAAAATAGCACCTTTTATGTCATTATAAACATTAGGTTTTTTTAAAATTTAAAACCATATTTTAAAAATTAAAATGCATCATTGAGAATTAAAGTAAAACTGCAATAGTAAGAAAGCATTTAATTTACCTGCATATTGGACAGAAAGTGAACTACTTCATCAAAAATATAACAATGATTATATATTTCAAATACGAAATGCTAAATCTCTCTTAAACTCCATCTAATAATACTAAAGCACGAACAAGATTTGTAAGCACTAATTATGTAATAAATTGAAAGTCAACATAAAATAAAAATAAGGTAATAAGCAAGATCCTTGGCACTGTTTAACATATTGCATGGTGATAATCTCAATTTATATTTAAATATGCATTAAAAAATTAGCTGTCACTAATCTGAAGACAAAAATACTAAAAATCTCAGAAATAATTCATGGTGAGAATCTGTTATGAAATGAATTAAATACATATTAATTAAATATTTATCATTTTTAACAATAGTCACAGAATCATTGGACTAATTCTATAACTTGAATGCTGAAGAAGTTCTCAAATTACAAGACAATTTTTTGTATGTTAAAAACTATGAAACGACTGATGAGTTGCCCAAAAATTTTGATCAAGAGCAATGGGAATGAGACAATCTCAACAATTAAGAGATGAAATACGATGTAATTTTTAATTCATTATGATACGACAATAAAAAGAATTGACTTGAAATGTTCAAAGTTTAACTAATTCTAATTGAAAATAGCAGCGTATATAAACAAGAAATTACATTACAAACAAACTTAAATGATTGAAACATTTAGCTTTACATCTAAAATAAGAAAATGAACTTAGGATTAAATATAACCAGATACAAAATAAGAAAAAATCTTTCAAAAGAAAAAATAATTTTCAAAATCCGAATTGCATTGATTATAAATTAATAATACCATTAAATTTACTAATAATTTTATATCTAAAATAAACATAAATAAAAAAGGAAAATCTAGAAAAAATATTGTTAAAGAAAATGGAAAATTAATAGTGTTAATATTTTATTAATATTTAAAATAAATAAGGAGATGTGTTAATCCTTCAACTGCAACTTAATCCATATCTACACAAACAAAAATAATAAACCAATAAAATTAATTTTAAAAAAAATGTGAGTTAATTTTCATATTAAAATTATTTTTGTTTAATAATGAATGCATAATGAGAGAAAAAATTAGTAATAGGAAAATTAGAACAAAAAAATGTAGAAAACTAAGATCTTAATGATTTAGAAGTCAATAACATTTAAGCAGCAATAGTCAAATTAAACAAAATGACATCAAAAATTGAGGATTGTCAACAGACTTTAAAAACATTTTAACACACTTGAATGATGTATTTTCATGATAATGATTGGGAATTCCAGACAGAATGGCTGAATAAAATCGAGAATGGCTTTTAAATGCCTTCTTGAACTGTGAAAAATGTGATGCAACATTGAGCAGCAGGTCTTGGAGTAAGCTGACCTGATCCACTATATACCTGTAAGTTTAAACTGTAATGGAACCACAGTAAACATTGAGATTCTTAGATTTTTACAAAGTCAAGGCACCAGTAATATCAACAGGAAGAGGTTTCAAGCAATTAAACAGTATTTTGTAAATCATTTTGAAACCTTTTCCCAGGTGTGAGAATATCACTCTCAATGAATATTCTCCATCACACAAGCTTCTCATCTCTCTGTTGATTTTCCAACTTTGAGAGAGTTTTCTTCACCCGTAAAGCTGTGAGCCTAGCACCTGGATTTTGTTTCCAACTTTCTTGCATTACTTTACTTATGATTTGCATTGTCTGAAATAAAAAAATTCACTTAATTGTAAAAGCATAAAAAATTTTAAGCTTATTTTTTAAGCCTTATTTTTCTTTTGAAAATAACTTTATATTCACAACTTTCCCTAAAAACACTAATTTTCAATATAATCTTTCATTTTCAGAGGAAATATTATATCAATTGTTACAAGTTTAATAAAAGAAAAAATTTTCATGGCTATAACAAATTTATGCTGAAATTTAAAGTCAATTTCTTAATAAACAGCTTTAACTTCTTTTGGCATTAAAAATTTACAAAGTTTCAGTGAAGCCTTTCAGACAATTATCACATTTAATTTAAATGATTCAAAATCTTGTTATTGTCATAATTTGAAAAGTTGTTATTGTCATAATTTGTTTTATTAGTATGTATTTTTCTTTTATCTCTTTTTGTCCATAAATTATTTCAAACTGTTTGAACCTTAGAAAACTAATATAAAAATATTGAAAATGTATGTACAGAATTAGTAGTAGTTGCAATCTAGTTAAAAATAACTATTTTTACAGTAAAATAAAACATTAAAGAAAAACTAAATTGTTACTCAACTCTTTTAAAATGTAAACTGTGAATAATAAAGCAAACTTTTCAATCTAATTAAATGCATACACAGAGCTCCCACCTATCATAATAGATTATTCATTTTTTGGATAATTTAAACATAACAAAATTTTTCTTTAAGAAATGATTCCTAGATGATCATAAATCATGATTTTTTAAAATTCATAATCAAAGAATCATAAAAAGAGACTGCTTCTATCAACTCAAGCAATATTTTCATAAGGCATGTTTAAAATAGGATTAAAGCCTGATTTCTGCCAAATTTTTCTCTCAACAAATTGCTTGAAGAAATGCCAGGAATGCTAACTATATATCAACAGAAAAAAAATAAAACATTTTTCCTGAAAGAAAGCAAAAGATTTATTTCCTTTTTAATTTCAAATAAGCCTTTCTTTTAAACACTTCATTTTAAAACAAAGTCACTGATTTAAAATTGACAATAGTTTAGCTATAAAAGCAATGATAAATAAAGTGACTGAATTTAAAGAAAGAAAAAAAACTCAATGTAAAACATTATCAACACATAACGACACTCTCTATCATGAAATCACTAAAAACATGCTGGTTTTGAAATGAGATTTTCTGTGCTTATTAAACCGATATTTTAGCAAACTATTATTTAAATAAAATATGGCTCAAGTTTCATAAAAGTGGTCATCTATTCAAGAAATGACAAGTAAGTCTGAAGGAAGAGCTACAATTTCTTTTGTTTCACTTGGTAAATTTATCAGGCAATTATTTGTTGCTACTATGAACAGGGAAGCAGGAAATAGTGTGTATTGTTATAACTGGTATATATTTTATTGAAAAATTCATTAATTAAAACCTTTAAATTATATGAATAAACAAAAGAAGATATTTATTACAGATACAAATTTCTTGAATGAAATTTTGCAGGTTAAAATTGCATAGATCCGTTAGAACAATTCACTCCCTAATATTTCAGTAACATTTCTAATTTTAAACTTTAAAAGTTGGAAAAAGAAAAAATAACTAGTTCTTCATTTAATGTTATAATATTCATTACGTAATTTTTACACAGAAAAAAACAAAAATTCATTGCACTGACCAAATTTAAAATTTTTATGTTACAAAAAAAACTTACATAAACTTTAATGTCAATCACACAATCATAAGAAATACAATCAATTATTAATTACCACAACAAGGTTATATAAAACGTAAAAACAATGGTCTTTATTTGTACTAATTAGTCTGTTTAATATTACTGAAATACCACAAAAATAAATCAAAGTAATCACCTCACAATTATTCCAGTGTTGGGGTATGGATGGTCTGGTCTGATCAACACAAACTACTTTTTTCATGTCTTCAAAACTGGGATTTGTAGGAACACAATCAAAAAATGGAAGCTGATATTCTTCAACTATACCTGAAATTTAAATAAATAACTTAACAATCAAACTTAATCAATAAAATAACAGTGTGCATTTATTTTCAAACTATCTCATGAAAGTACATTTTAAACTTATAAGGATATATAAACACAAGGGTAAACTAAAAGCATTTTGTCAAATTTAAACTTCTAAAATAAATTCAAATTAAAAAGCCAAATTATTTTAAAACATACATATTAGACAATTTGATATTTTTATTACAATTCATTAATTTAAAAATTGTTAATACATATGGAGTCATCGAACACAGACATATGAATAATAAGCTTCTAGTTGCTATGAACCTGAGTGCATTGTACGTAGGAAAGCTTATATTTCCAAGCGAAGTAGCAAAATATTCCTGTTAACAATTATTTTTGTTTATTAAATGTATGAATTCAAAAATAATTATGTATTATAATTAAGAAATCCTATTCAATGTTATAAGTGCATTAGTGATTTTTTTCTTTATCTTTAATGATTTTTATTTACTTTGATTATAAATATCTACAGAAATATGCTGTGAAAATGCTGAAATTTGTAGTCCATTACAATTAATAATTTTATAAGTAAAAAAGTGTTCATTATTTATTTGAAACATATAATTTTTTTTTTTAATTTTTTTAACACTTATCAATTCACTTACTTTAACATTCTTTTTAAATTGAAATATATTTGAAATACAAAAAGCAATTAAATTGTTAAGTCAGAAATATAAACAATATACCTAGCATAAAAATTTATTTCAAAAATGTTTTGATTTAAATCTTATTGCAAATGACACAAATAATGGCAATTTACAGTTTGCAACAGAAAAATAATATACATATTTATTTTTAACTTAAAATTAAAAAATAAATAAAAAAAAATTATCAAACAAGTTATGACCCAAGCAAAATTCTTTTTAAAAAAAATTATTTTTTGAATTTTCTGGTTTACATTCTAATGTTCATGTTTTTGTGATTCTGTAATAAATGTAAGCTCTATTTTATAACTATAGAAATTAATTTTATGTAAAAAGTTTAAGCACTTTAATATTAACTAAAATACAAAATAAAATAAATCCTCATGATACATTTTTTATCTTCTATAAATGTTTAAATTTTTATGCAATAAATATAGAAAAAAAATGAAATGAATAAAATAAAAACCATAACTTTAAATGTGATTGCATGACTACACATACTAGTGTTCCAAGGTCATCAGCATTCACAAGTGAAGTTTTCATAGTAAAATGTGTACCTAGCTTTTAGGAGGGAAATTGTGATTTCGAAAAATAACATATTTTGTTCAAAATGCTGTTAAGCCCTATGAAATGAAATCTTATATACAGATCGGCTAAAAAAAAATCAAATGGAGAATGGTAAAACTAAAATTCCCTTTAATCAAAAAAAAAAAAAAAAATGCGACTTTTTCATTTACATTTCATTGCATTTCTGATCGGTGGTGCATTGGGAAAAATGGAAACATATTTGTTATGTGATTTTTTTTATAAATTATGACATTTTTAAAATATTTGCACTACTTATTTTATCAATCATCAATTAGCTACTAATAGAAAAGTTAAACGGATTTTTTGAATTGAAGTTCAATAAAAAAATTTATAATTAAATAACAAGAGTGGATATTTTTTGTTTTAATAATGCAAGCTAATAATTTTAAGTAAAAACTATTAAAATCATTATAATAGATCATTTAAAAGCAAATTACTTAAAATATACTAGGCATTATTTTATTTCTTTTATGAATATTTTCATCCAATAAAATCTTCATTGAAAGTATATTTTAAAATACAAATAATTTAAACAAATAATATCTCTTCAAGATTTAGACTCGTAACAATATAAAAATATACATTAAAAAAAAACATTAACTTTACTTATTAATCTAAAATGTTAAAGAGGTATTGATTAAAAGTAAATTTAAAAAACATAAAGTGTACAAAATGAATCCTAAAACCAAAATATTAGAATTAAAAATAAGGTCATACAGTTCTTATTAAAGAAGTGAGAAATAATTTCATTTTGAGATGTTGGGTTAATCTTCTGTCACATCCAAAATTACAGTCAAAATACCATAGTTAAAGCTATTTATACTAGGAAATTCAAAAAAGAATTTTTACCAGTGTAAACTAAAATATTTGGTAAAAAAAAAAAAAATTGTATCCACACTATTTTGAAAAAATATGCATTTACAAAACTTAATTGTATTTATAGAATATTCTTTTAAGCAAATATTTCTATACTTATGAGGGGGGAAAAATTAAAAAAGTACATTTGCTATCAATGAAAATTGATATTTAAATAAAATTTTTGATAAAAAAATGTTCATTAAAAATTTTTAAACGACACTTTTTGTATTATACAAATAATAAATTGCAAATGATACTTTTCAAAGCGATGATATAATTTATTAGCAAGCACTTAATGAAATTTCTTATATAATTAAATCTAACAACTGTATACATTTAAATAGCAATTAAGTAACCTAGTAACTTATATATATATATATATATATATATATATATATATATATATATATATATATATATAACTGCATGATTCTCTTTTTTTTCTCTCTCTTTCTTACCATTTACTATACAACGTCTTGCTATTTCCCACAGTACCAGAGCAAAGGAATACATATCTGCCATTCGATATGCTTCAAACTGAGAACAGTCAATTGTTTCATCCAGCACTTCTGGTGGCATATATCTTCTTGTCCCAACTCTAGTGTTAGTTGCTACATCTAATTCATTTGTATCACTAAACAAAGTAACATATTATCAGAACTAGTGAAATATACATGCTGATACAGAAAATCAAAATAAACAGTAAATATTCATCATTATATATCTTAATTGAAATATGTAGGAAAACGAAAAAGTTCCAATCAAGGACTTGTTTTTATCAATGTTTTAAAAGATATAAAAGAAATTTAGATTAAATGATCTAAAATCAACAAATCTCAGTAAAACATCTTTAGAAGATATATTCAAAGAACAAATGCATTCAGTATAAAATCTAACAAAATCAATATTTTATAACAAAGACAAATCTTGCAAAGAATAATTTTTTTCTTAACTTTAATAATAAATATATCAGAAGTATAAATAATTAATCAATTAAGTAGTAACTGATTGCTTATTTATGCTTTAAAAGAAAAATACACTTGGCAACATAAAGGTATTATATTAAAATTTAAAATGGCATTTTTATTCTAATATTTATTTAAATATTCTATTCAAATATGAATAAATTTAATTTAGTTGCAATTTTAACTGTAGATTCTAATTAACAGTAGATGTCATTGTCAAATAATAATTCAGCAACAATTTTAAAAAATATTTCTCTCATCCTATTTTAACAGGATAAAATATAAATTAATAAAAAAATGTTTAATAATCAATTAACACACTAACTTTTCACTGTTATTGTGCAAGCCCTTATAGAAATTAAGTATTTATATTTTCAATATATTCAAATGAATTTATTTCCAGAAATTTCTATTTTCAAAGATGCAGTCACAAGAATTTTACAAATTCTTGTGACTGCATCTTTGAAAGCCACAAGAATTTTACAAGATCAAATTTTACAAGCTAAATTAATATTCATTTTCATTCAGAAAAGAAGCAGATGTGTCATTTTGTTTTCAATTTTTTATATAAACTGAACAGTTCACACATGATGGAAGAAAGAAATTTTAAAATTCTTAATGCTTTTTTTTTAAACAAATAACACTTTTTATCCAAAATAAATGCATATTTTATCATTAATTATATAGTTTTTTTTAAAAAAATATTTTTCATTAAAAATAAAATAAAAAAAATTTCTCAAGATTCAGAGTAACTTTCATTATAAATATATAGGCATACTAAAAAATTAAAAGCAAGAGAATTAGAATTCTTAGCTTTACAACTAAATAAGAAATTAAAAACTATGACTATATTAAATGTTAAAAATTATTTTTTTCCATAGCAGATTTTCAAATTCCTTGCAAAAGAAAATTTTAAAATGTCACAGTACTTAATTTAATGAGATTATTCTAAAAAATTCAAAATTCATATAATGCAAAAGATATCTTTGTTGTTGTTGTTGTCGTGTCTATGAGTAAGTGCAAAGTGCAAAAAAAAAAAAAAAAAAAAAAAGTCTACAGTCCACCAAAAGTCTTGTTGATGAGATCTGCTAGTTCTGGAGCCCGGTGGCTATGGAGGATCTCAATTGGTGGAGCTCCTAGTTCGATAATTTTAAGCAACTATTCAATAAAAAATTGGTTTTCTTTATAAAATTTATTAATATTAAAACTTTGATATAAAAACATTTAAAAAATAAGATATAAACAGCCGGCCATTAAAATTGCTGCAGGAAAAAATGATCATATAAACATATGAATCACATGAAAGCAAGAAGATTTGGAAATGATTAGCATTTTTATGCATTTAGATAAAGCACGTGAGACAAAGGACATCTGAAGGGATAGGAATCTGAATGACATAGGAAAAAAAGTGCAGTGGATTTCTCATTCAGAAATCATTTTGTAACATCAGAGCTTTTTAAAATATTATATAATGTCTTGAATAAGAGAAATTGCTTAACAAGTGTCAGAATTCGATAGAGGCCGGATGGATTGTCAATTATCAAGAATGTGGATCATCATTTCATAATATTGCCACTCACACAGATTGAAATCTAACTAGTGTCATGCAAATATTTAAACAAGTTACTGAGGGGCGTATCGAATGCCATGTAGGATTTAAAAGCCTTTTCTTGACTAAGACCCAAGAGGATAGATATATTGTGAAATCAACCATACAAAATTTTAGAACCACATCAGAGACCATTATTAGAAAATGAGCTCATATGCAAACACATCCAATGTCTACTTGTATAATACAATGACATTTAATGCAGTGCAGGCTCTGTCCACATAACAATTACTTTAGCTGCTCTTGATAATACAGTTTAGAAACAAACTGAATGACAAAAATGGATGCAGAAATAATAAAACGTCTTTCCAGATAAATCCCACTTTTGTGTGCAGTACCTTGGTCATATATTTATCTAGGCATGCCAAGGATAATGATCTTTTCACTTGCATTATTATTGTCATAAAAATTCTGAAACTAGTGTGAAAGCATGAATAGCTATTGGACATGCTTGTCTTGTTCAAGTTGACAGTAATGTCAACAATGATCGGTATATTTCTGCCAGAGTTATGCCCTATCTTTAAAACTTGGAAGTGAACGTCTAACAACAAATTATGAAAGAGCACATGTATCATGTTTTTGTTTTCACATTCCTAAATACTGAAGGTATATGACATAGAATGAGTTCTGTTTCTGTTACCCTAACCCAGTTTGATTCCATGACTAACTGGATAAGAGTCAGAAGTACCAACTGTTTCTATTTAACTTCACTCTCTTGTAAACCCTCAAATTGCTTCCTCACCAATTGAAAGCATCTTGTCATTGGATGCTAGAAGATTAGCCCACTGTCCCTATGCAGTTACTATGGTTGAACTCTGGCCTATATTTGAGACATTGAATGTGTTCTTATTCCTGTTAGATTCTAAAACTTGGTTTGTTTGTCGCACAACAGTCATTTTTTATACATGAAGTCCAATTAAATCTGGACCCTTCAATTTAAAGTCTTCCTATCAACTTCAAACATCTAAATCCAAAGAGGAATTTGAATCTACAAATACTTGAACCAAAATACAGCCTAATCGACTCTGCAGTCAACTGCCAGTTTGACTTCCTACTTAACAAGGTAAGAGTGCCATTTTAGCTTCCAGAGATAGCAACATTTTCCATTACTTTCACTCTTGTAGCCTTCAAACTACATACAAATTTAATTATATTTTGTCTTAATACATTATTGTTTAAGTTTAATATATGTTTTTTTTTTATTTCATGATGCTGCAATTTTAATGGCTAATGGTACAACTTAAAGAAATAAAAAGTATAATTCATTTAAATTTAAAACATATTTGAAAGAAAACCATACAACACCTTTTGTATTTAACAGCTAAGCCAAAATCTGCAATTGCACATGTTCTGTCCCTCTTCACTAAAATATTTCTACTTTTTATATCTCTGTGAGCAATAGCTGGTTTACCTGAAAACAAATGTGATTATGAAATGCATGTTCCTAAAGTGAATTTTAATTTTAAAAAAAAATTTTATTAAAATTCACAAGTCTAAAAGCAAACATTTCATTTTTAAAGTAAAATGGAGAAAAAATACCTTGTTTTCCCAAAACTTCAACATGCAAATGAGCAATACCACAAGCTGCTGAATGGGCTAGCTTCAACATAGCTGACAAGTCAAGCATGCAAACTTTTAAATAATCATGAAGAGAGCCCAATTCAAGATAATCTGTTATAAGAAGAAGTTGTGTCCAAGAGCCATTTCCTCTTATGTCAGCTGCAACAAATCCTAAAATAGAAAAATAATGCATCAAATATTAAAAAAGGATGCTTCTTTAAGTAAAAATAAAAATTAATTGTAACATATTTATGTCACATTGTTAAATGATTTTGCCCTAGCAAATAAATTTTAAAATTAAACTAAGATTATTAATAACATTACCAGACAGTTGTTACTAGGCTATAATACAACATTTGCACAGATTTTTTACAATGAAATTTATTTTGAAAATGTAAATTTTCATTTAAAAAACTTTAAAAATCATGTCTTTAATGAATGCAGAAAAGAATCAAATAATATATTAACAAGGTAAACTAAAAACATTCTAACGACAATTATTATAAATTTGTTAAAATCTTTGAACCATGTAACCTATTATTTTTGTAAATTTATTTTAGTGTTTTACAGAATGTTATACTGATAATGTAATGTTTGAATTTATTTCAGTATAACTATGCTATACTGCAATTTTTAACAAAAAAAAAAAAGCTTGGGCCACATCAAATTGTGTTACCCATTTACAATTTTTTCTAAAGTAAGAAAGTTTCCTACACTTTTGTATTTTATGACCTTTAAGCTAATGCAGATAAGTCTTAAGTAGTTTTTAAGCTTGAGAAAATAAAACAAAGATCAATATTATGCCACAAGCAATAATAATTTGACATACTTATGTTGCAAGAAGAAAAATAATACAAAGTTAGTAAAAAATTTTACATAATCTAAATGAAATATATAAAAATTCCTACACTAATTGTTTCCTTTAAGAAATAAAAAGTAATCATATCCTATAAACATGGGGTCAACATTGCAGATGTGAATTTATGAGCAATTTAATTTGCATAGTAAAACATAATGATTTTAATTAATACATACTATAAAAAATTATTAAATATAATTTCTGACATGTTTTGAAAGTTCAATTTTTGGCCTAATTAAGAAAACAAATAGTTGTTGTGCGAATTTTAAAACTATTATTACTAAGATGAAAATATGAGATCAAAAAAAGTGCATGACTTTTAATTATATTATTAATTTATAATAATTATATTATTAATATAAAAACTTTTTTATAACTGTACAAATGGAATAATAATTAGAATACAACAAATAAAGTAATAAAATCAAGTATTTTTTTTCACAAATTTTATAAAAAAAATTTAACAAAAAATAATTACTCTAAAAAGTTATTATGAAATACATTGGACTTATAATTTAAATTAAATATCAAAATAAACATGTATAAAAGCAATACTAAAAACAGTAAAACAATTTTATAAAAAATAACAGCAGCAGCAAAATGTGATGCATACAAATTATTTGAACAAAAAAAAATTTATACTTTTATTTTTTTATAAAAAGAAATCTTACCTAATATATTTTCATGCCTCAACAGAACGGTTTTGTATATATCAGTCTCTCGCTGCCAACTTGCTTCTTCTCTTGTAAAAAAAATTTTGACAGCAACATATTCATCACGAAGACGAGCTTTCCAGACTTCACCAAAGCGTCCTCGTCCTATACTTTCCAACATTTCTATTTGTTTCCCAATCGTTCGTTGAACCTAAAACACAAAAATAATAAGAAAAAAGGCTGATTCTCTAACATTATATGTAGATAAATAGAGGATATCTATTCGTTTCCCATTTTTGATAATTCAATTTCACTTTTGGTTATTTAAATTTATTTCATATGCACTTTATTCCTAAATGGAAATAAAAGACCACATAGAACGGTATTACAAGTACTGTTTGTTACTTAATATTGGTTACACAAAAAAATTTCATCCATTTACTGTTTGACACTATAGCAATCAGAAGAAATTGCTAAATCAACTTTTAAGTTTATGCAATACTAATAAATGCATTTGTTAATCACAAAGCTAAAAATGAATTGAGCAAAAATAATTGTCATTGATTTCATGAATTTCTACAAATAATTTATTTGAGAAGAGTATTTTCAATTTTTTTTAAAAGCACTTTTTGAAAAAAAAAAAATTTATTTTTATGAATCCTTTAAAAAAACACATTTTTCTTATAGGAACACAAAATGCGTCCAAACAGTTTATCTTTCAAAATAATAAATTTATGAAAGTAGCAAATTTCTTACCATGAGTGGTTAAAACATAAATACATAAATAATATTAATATTAAATTTTTTAATGCTTAAATTTTCATTATATTGGTGAATTAATTTTTAAAAAAACTTACCAGTAACAAGTTATTTTAAATCATGAATTTACATTGAATTTTGATATTGGTCTATAGGTGAACACTAAATTTAAGCTTGCTATTTTTCTTTTTAAGGCAATTTCACTAACACCTTTAGAACTTTTAATCTTAGAAGTCATATTTTCCAGTGACAAACTATTATGCCTAAATACAATTTTTTTTAATTAAAGTTTTTAAAAGGCATTTAAATTTTTGTTTTGAGCAAATACAGATTTTTTTTATCAAAATTAAAACAATAGAGAAAACTTACATATGCTGAAAATTAAATAATTTTTTGGATGTTTCAGTAAAAATAATAGTGTCCTTATATTAAAGGGGCAAAATATATGACAAACATGTTAAAATTAATTAATCAGAATTATGTGGGATAAGAAATACACTGCTGGGCAAAATGGCAACATCAAGAAAGACAAGAGATATCACAAACCAAATTTATTTTGTAGATAACATGTTGACTAAGTATAAAATGATTAAATTTATAGACTTCTGTGAAGTGTGGTTCCTACCAAAATCAATAGCTGTCATTGTAGGAGATCACCACTGTCACACACCTCAACACTGATTCAATGAGACTTCAGATGTGTTCTTGGGTACAGCAGACCAAGCAGCTTCCATATATTGACAAAGTTGATCTGGTGTGACAACTGGGGATATAATCTGGGTCAATTGTTAAGCAACCATGGGCCACATATTTTAACAGTGAAAGATCTAAAGAGCAAGCCAATCAGAGAAGCAATTCAATCTAACAATTGACAAAGAACCCTTGGACAACGCGTGTTAAGTGTGGTCACACATTATTCTATTGAAATATGGCTATAGGCAAGCCCTGTAGGTAAGGAAGGACAACTGGCTCCAATAACTCTGAAATGTAACACTGTTTAAAGTGGCGTCAATGCATAATAGAGAAGTACGAGAGTGATATCCAATACCACTCCATACTATAATGCCTGGTGCAGGATCAGTGTGGCAGTGCATAACATAGCATCCTCTCTCAACATTGTCTCAAGACTCGAATACTAACATTGAGGTGTTGCAGATAGAAGTGTTACTCGCCAATAAATACAATTTCATTCCATTCTGCCATCTACATCCTTCTTTCATCGCGCCATTGGTGCTATAGATGTCTGTGGTTCAGCATCAAGGCTAGACGACGTAATGGACCTCTTGGGGACAAACCCTGGATGATACGTTACAGACTGAATGTGCTGTGCTATGGTTCATGATGTGGCTGAGTGATCTAACACTGGCACATGCAGAATTTGCCTGTCATCATGTGAAGTGGTGCACTGAAGTGGATGTGATCAAACATGTCGGTCCATCGTACTCACCTACATCCAATGATCACATATCCACATTACAGTTGCATGGTTTTGTCCAACACGACTACTGAATTCCCTGAAAGATAATCCACAAACTTGGTAAACCTATATCCTTCCTCTGTTGAACTTGGTTACTTGATCAAAAAATAATCGCTATTTTCTACATGGCATAATTTATAGTTTTAAAAAAAAAACCAAGAAAAACACAATTGCTGAACATGAAATCATCAAAGTCTACAAGCCTTAAATAGTTCTTTGAAATGCCACCACAGGCATGCATAATGTGCATCTACGCTGAAATTTTAATTATTTGCAAATCTTACTTCCGCAATGCAAGTTGTAAATCTCATGTTATTTGTATGCTTCCTTAAGGGTGTTGCATTGACAGTGGCCAGCAGTGCATTTTATAAACATGTTATACCATTATATTATTTAGATAAAAATCATTACAATATTTAAACATTACATTATCGTTTGCATTTTAGAAAAACATAACTATCTTTATATCCATGAATTGAAGTGTATTATCAAATTATTTTACATGGATAATATTAGGCATTTTATATAAACATGGTTAACTGAAGAATTTCATACATATTTCTGCATTATAAGAGATAAAATTTAATATAACTCTATAGTATCCAATTATTAAGTTATTAATTAGAAAAAATTAGTCAAATGTTGTTTTGTTTATGTTTCAAATCAAATGTTTACAACAAAGAGTTGCAGCACACACAATTATAAAAATAATTTTTCAAAAAATTTTAGTTTCATAACATTTCCTTGCAAAACAATCAATAGTATAAATAATTTAATAACTTTCAAATATTTTTTTAAGTTAATTTTTAAGAACTCTTATTAATCAAATTAATTATTTGTAACAGTTCTTCAAAAGCAGTTTTATAGAACAATCATTAAAGTATATAGTATGATTGATTATTAAAAATGCATAAGCTTACCAAAAGTGTAACCCCAGATCCACTTCCTGAAGTGCCAATTGATTTATCAAGTAAATCCCGTTCAGTATCACCACCCAAATAACTTTTCTCTACGTCCATATAACCTCTTTGATTTACCTTTAAATTCTTTGCTCTAAATATAAGATAAGTATATCACATATTACAGAATATGTTATAACAATTTTGTGTATATATTATAACAATTTTAGCATATATACATATTGGCAAAACTGAGAATATGTAGCATAGGATTCCTGTATTAATCTATACAATTACATACATATATTTAAGCTGGTTTATGAGAAATTCCATTTCTTACAATTTTCATTTCTTACTAGTGCATAACTGAATAAATCAATTTGATTACTATTGAACAGTCTAGAATAATCATCAAATAAAACATTAAAAATAAAAATGGTCTAATAAATTAAATTCTTAAATCGAAGTACTTTTATCACTAAAATACAAAAAATATCCCTTTAAAAAGGAAACCATTGAGAAATGTTCATTTAAAACATTATTTCATACAGCTACTATGGAATGCAGTCTTTAAAAGTTATAAACAAAAATTTCCTTTTTAATTACACAGTTCTGATTGTTTATAATAATTTTGATGACTAAATGCAAGCAGAAAACCAAAACAAAAGTAATTAGAAAACAGCAATTTATCATGTAAGAAACAAATTTCTATTATCAGGTTCAAACAACCACATTAATTTGCTCCAATAGTAATATAACTTGTATAATTGTAAAATCAAAAATTTTAGAGTAATAAAATTAAACATCTTGTATTGATAGAATAAAAAAATGACATAAATGCATTTATTTGCTTTATCTATTCTTATAAAAGAAACTTTCAATTTCAAAATTACATACAAAGCTATAAAAATGTACTTATATGATTTTGATCTTAAACTCTTTTAACTTTTAAAACTCTCTAATTTGGATGATTTAATATGAAATACCATAATTTTTTTTTTCTTTAAAATATCAAAATGGAATAACACTTAATGAACATTTTGAACAACATAGTTTTAAATGCTAACTTCAACTTAATATGTAAATAAATTTTAAAAAATTTGTGTATGTTACTCTTCAATACATTTTAATTTTAGATCATAATTAAAGTTACAATCATAATTTACAAACAATCATATTTTCTGTTTTATTTAACTATGTTTAATTGTCTTATACTTTAAGAAAAAAATAAATATAGGAAATAATTTAATAATTATAAAGGAAATAATAAATCATAATTAAATTGTAAAATGAAGTAAAAATTGCTGGACTAGCAATTTTTACTTCATTTTACAAAGTTTTGGTACATGCCCTGAATTCTGAAATAAAAAAAAATACATACCATTTCTATTGATAAAAGAATAGAAATTTTACAGTAAATACTTCCTGTAATTTACATTAAATCAGTAAAAATTCTTACCTAATAATCATGCAGACAATAACAACAACTAAAATGAAACTACATATAGATATTGCAGCAATAAACAAAACAAGATGATATGGTCCTGTGTAAGTCATGAGTTCTCCTTTGTACACTGTAAATTAAGAAATATTTTACTGATAAGCAAAATATTATTACTATAAACAAACTGTTTAAATGGTGTTAATTTTTTAACTTTAATAATTTATATAAAGGAAAAATAAATATTTCAATATTATTAATACAAGAAATAAAAATGTAGATTTACATTATAAATTAAAATTATTTTCCATAGAAGAATTGTTTGTATGACAAATTTAAATTATAATTAAAATAATTCCTTAAACATGAAAATATACATGGGAAAATTTAAAAAAGAATAATTTTCCTCAGCAAAATTAAATCTAAGATCAAAAGAATATTTTTATAATACAAAAAAAAATGTCTCTTATGTTTAATGACTTATAAAGATAATTACTCAAATGATAATTCAAGGTCGTAATTGTAAAGAATGAATTTCTTCCGCTCTCAGAAACATTTTGCAATAGAATTAAATTATTATACTTAGAAATTTGAAATATCTTAAAGTAACATACATATTTTAAACTTTTGAGTGAAGCTTAACTCACAAATCTTTCATTTTATTAGGTTATTTTGATATTATTCCATTACACCATCCCAAATTCAACAAATATTCTAAAAAAATAGCACGTTTTTTCACAGAGAAGTGTAAAAAGTCATAAATAATGGATAAACATTGTAACTCATTATTTTATAATGACCCTCTTTTTAATTGGTTTTTAAAGTTTCTTTTCTTGCTTCAATGCTTTTCTGTTTCTCAAATAACAGAGCAGATTCGAATAATGCATTCTTAATGATGTGAAATTATACCTTCAGAATGAAAATGTTTCAATCTGCATATGATTTTATCTATTGAAGAAAATAGTTAAGAAGGAAATGTCAACAGAGAAAGAAAAAAACCATAATCAGGAAAGGCAATTGATTCTTGCCTCCCCTTTAAAACAGACATAAGATTTATTTATTTATGGTCAAAGAATGTACATCCATCGAACTTTGTGAAATAGGACTTTTAATGTCGAACACTGCCATTATCAATTGGAACAATTATCTTTGAGAAATTTGTACTAGACACCTTGGACCAGAAATGGTTAAGATAGGAAGACCAAGCCAAATTGTCAAAATAGACTAGTATCTTCACCAACATGAAAAATAACGATAGGCATATTTTTCCACCACAATGTGTTTTTAGTAGAATTATCTACAATGAAAATGATACATTATTTATTATCATTCTGAATTTATTATTATTTTCTTAGATGCATTTTAGCGGTACAGAATATCAGCTAAAATGCATCAAAGATGAAAGAAATGTGAATGAAAGCTTCATCATCTACTCCAACTGTTGGAGAATTTAAAAAACAGGTAAACTTAAAAGAGCAGATTTTTTTCCTTTTAAAGTAAATGAATTTCAACTTCATGGATCTAGAAACTGATATACTTACATCACATGTAAAGTGCCTATTTGGGACCACCAAAAAAAAAAAAAGAAACAAGGCAACATCGAGATAAAAAATTTCCTACCATACTTGGTAGAATTTGTATCAAGAAAGAAAATGAAAACAAGTCATTTGACCCAATTATAGAAGGAATTGCTAAGAATATTCAGCTGGAAATAAACATTGGCTATTAGATAAATTTAGTCGATAAATGATAATCTATAAAATGTAAACATATTTGTTCTATTTTTTAGTAGTTTCTAAAAATACAGACCTTTTTAAACAATATCTGGTGTAAATGGAATATTTGCGACAGTAATTGCAGTTTTTTTCTTTTCTGTTATGATGTATCAAATAAGGGTATAATAGAATTGTAGTTATTTTTAAAAGAACAATTAAAAAAACATTTAAAAAAATTTTTCAAGTAATTCATTTAATAGAGATTAGAAATAAGGGTATTCTTTTATGAAGCTAATACTTACTTGGGCTGGGTGTGGTTGGTTTTGCAACAGCTGTAGGGGTTAGATATTTATTACACATATCTTTGTTCGAACAACATGCTATAGATTTAGGTATTTGATGAGGTACTAAGTAGCCTTTGCACTATAACAAAAAGAAAAAATTAAACTAAATTTAGTAATTTAAAACATAACATAGCAGTAAATAATAGAAAACAACAATAGAGAAATTGCATCTTCCCATAGCATCATTTTAGCATGAATTACAAATTACTTTAACAGATACAATGAATACATTAAATCATTATTAAATATTGCCTGTATGTTTTTGTACTATGATAATATGAAAATACTGGGGTTTACTAGGGGTTTCAGAGAAAAAATCAAAAAAAATCAATAATAATAACTAGAATTTTAAAATGGACAACATCTGTCAAGATAAATATAGTGGATTTCAAAAATCACACTGATATTATTTTCATTGTTTAACAGCAACTCAAATAAAAATTATTATGAAAAATACTTAAGAAATTTGAAGCAAATATGAGAAAATAATTTATGTAATAGATCTGTAAAATTACAATTACTAGTAATTACAAAAATTAACAACTAAAAAAGAATTATACTTCCTCTTTATTTTTTAAACTTTTGAACACTGAGTACAATAAACTCAGCTTCTTTTCTTTTCTCAATAAACAGATTTTGTCTTCATCGAATGCTAGATTGAGCTCAGTAATTAAGTCATAACATTAATTTGAGCTATTGTGACAAATTTGTGATTGGTCTTTTAAATAAAAAGAAATTTTAAATATAATTATCGGATTTTAAGGAAACTTTAAGCAGCTCATTTAAATTTTGGCATATATTTATAAGATTATATAGGTCTATTCTGTCACACAACCTTTCTTCATCTTTCACGCAACATAAGAACTCCGTCTTTCCAGAATGTCTCGCGTTTTTTGGCAAAAAATTTCTCACAATGAGTTTTAATTAAAGAGTCGAAATTTTTTCATTAAGGGAATTTTGTAATGATCAGTAAAGGTGAAAATCCAAGGGCATAATATCTGATGAAACCGATGTGAAATGGGTAAGATATTCCAAAGAAACTCCAAAAATTTTTATTGAGTTGTCAAAGAAAAGCATACGAGGTTAAGCAATGTCCTGATGAAATACGAAGTACTTCCAATTTGCTATTTCCGGAAATTTTTGTTTATTATAATATTTGCTGTATTAAATTTATCTAATTGAGAAAATACTTTTCCAAACTTATTGTTAAATTATTTAAGTTTTTTTATTTTTTTTGTCGAGTGCCATCTAGGTTGGCAATATGAGGTACGCTAGTCTCCTTTTCGAGTTGGAACATAATGTGGTGTGGAGTCAGACTTCCTCAGTACACACATGTCATAGGTACCCATTTAAAGGGTACGGAACCATTCATACAAGGAAATGACAAAGACAGGAGGGAGAGAAAGGGAAAAAACATCTGTGTCCAAACCGGGATTCAAATCCGGGATCTACCTATCCGCAGTCAGGCTTGCTGACCACTAGACAGGTTGGGCTGCTCATTATTTGGTAAAAGCTTATAACAAAGGATTCCTTTTCAATACCACAAGACACATTGCTTTACCTTCTTTGAATAAAGAACAGGTTTTCAGATGACTAAAGGTGGCTCATCGTGTTTTCCCCAAGACCTTTTACACTGAACATTTTAATAAATTATCTATTTTTCATCTCCCATCACTAATTGCTTCAGAAATGGTGTTTTCTCATTGCTTTTTAAAGCAAGTAATAAATGGAGATGAGATTAAACAAATTTTTCTCTGTTAAATTGCATGGAACCCATACATCAAGGTGGTTTATGTATTTATGTAGCTTCCCAGCATGGCTGAGGATGGTTGATTTTGATTTATTTATCATTACTGTTCATTGACATAATGTTGAATGTGGGTTATTCTTGATTTCTGTTTTAATCAGATTTTCTTGTTTGGTAGGCAGCCTAGTCAGGCATTTTAGATCTTAAAGGTCGAACTTTCTAACTTTAAAACGAGAAAACCACTTCCGCACGGCACTTTCACAACAGTACCTTCCCATGAACAGTGCATATCTTATTTGCTGTTTGTATAGCATTTTTTTCCTTTCAGAAATAAGGAAAGTATTAAATACCTGTAATGCTTTTTACTTGCTGCCCTATCCTGAGGCATATAAAAGAGATAGAAATTAATGAATTACAACCAAACTTTTTTTCATTACAGTGGCTGATCGGTTAAAAAACAATTCGCACTGCGAACAAATCAGACAATGAACACTTTCATAAAAGATTTTTATCTTTTAAAAGCGAACATATACTCATATATCATGTTCGAAGCTCATAAGTTATAAGTCAGGTTTCGGCTATAAAATTTGATCCATTCTCTAAGATGAAGTGAAAATTTTTGAGAAATCTAATCTTGATACATCATGCATAAATATTTACATAACATATTTCAAATACTAATTTTGTATTAAGCCTTTTTCTAACATGAATTGTAACTTTGAACCATAAAAATTGCTACCTTATAATAATCCATTTTATTAACTAAAAATAATACCCATAAATAAAATTAAAATGAATCTTAAGTGGGATTAAATTTAATCCTTCAAACTGATAAAAAGATCAAGTTTTAAGCTCTACCAAATTAGAACTCCTGCAGTTGTAATTTAATTAGAATATGACATACAAGTTTCTAAATCCAAGTCAATTGAAAACTAAAATATTTTTCAGTTAATTTAATATAATCATAATTAGTTTATTCTCACAAAGGTAAATACAAGATATTATAATAACTGCTTAATATGTCTTTTTATGAAAAGTATTAAAACTACATTGCTGAAATTATACATGCTTGAGGAAATAGTAATTAATATTATCTAAGCAAACCATGTACTACTAAAAAAAATTGACTTTCTTAACTTTAAACAGTATTCTAAAAAATAATATGCATTAGCAACAATTGATAATTCTACATTGGAAAAGAACATTTAAGACTTACTGAAATTGATTTTTAACGAGTAGAATTTGATGCAGAATATAAACATATGTATGAAAATATAAAACATGTACAAGAATTAAATATTTTGATCATGTTAAGATTTATAAACCTACTAAGAAAGTTCTATTATATCTTCAAAACATAAATTTTGATTATTTTGGGGGAATTGGTGATTTATTGAAAGCACAATTAAAGAACTTAAAAAATTTAAAATATATTAGGTTGTTCGGGAAGTCATTTCGTTTTTCCCACTTGAATCAGTTTTTTGTTAGTAAAAACCAACCATTTTTATGAGTATGAAATCATGCTACAGCCAAAAAGATGATAAAAGGTATTGGATTAGAATTGACAATATACAATTCTATAAAATATTTATTCGATATACGCTTTTAATTTTTATATAAAACGAAATAACTTTCCGAACCACCCAATAAGTTATTTTCTAAAATTATTGAAAATATAAGAATTGTAAGTGGAAAAAAATTCCTGTTAATACATCAAACTTATTACATTGATAGAAACATGCACTTAAGAAATTATTTTCGCATATATTTTTATGATTTTGCAAGTTTTTGAAATGTGACAATTTTTAATGGCTCAAATCACCAATAAAAAACAAAAAAAATTTAATGTTAAATTTTTTCAGGAGATAGTATGAACTACATAATAAATGCTTAAATTTTAAATAATTGATAACATTAAAACTCAAGAAAAAATTTAGTTTTAATTGAATATATAATTTTTCTATGATTTAATTTATATTTGAATGTTATAAAATATAGATATTTCTTATTTTATTATTATGTACACAAATGACAATAAAATTTTAATCTGGAAAATAACAAAATTTGCAACGTTTTTACAACTCTTAGATACAAAAATGAATCGAGAAAATAATTTAATAATTAAAAATTAATAATAATGAATAAAATTAAAGAGATAGAAATAAATTAAATAACAGAATTTCTATTAACATAAATCTTTGATTTATAAATGTACCTATTCTTAATTCAATTTTAAATTAATTTAATTACTTAACATAAATTAATGCTAATTTTTAATTACTTAAAAAAGGATCTTTAGTTGTACTGAATTCATAGAATCTAGAATGCATTAATAAAACAATAATGCTTTTTGAATATTAAGGTTAAAGATTAAGAAAAAACTCCATTAAATACTTTATTACATTAAGATCTCATATAATGAAATAATTGATAACTCACATAATGAAATATAATATAATGAAATCATATATAACAGTGTTAACAATGTTATAACAGTGGCTTAAAGCCTTTTATAACTCTTACTTATAACAAAATCCATCACTTAAAGATTTAACAAGGCTAGTGAATATCTACAACAAGGCTAGTGTTTAACCATTTGGTTAATAATTCATCATTACAAACCCAGTCTAAAATGAGGATGTGTGAATTTCTTTGTAAAAAATTTAATAGTAAAGAATCTTTTATTTATTACATATTAAGAATCTCTCTCCTAAAAATAAGCATTTTTATTATGAGCCAATAAAAAATCACATATAAAAGTTAAATGTATTAGAGTTTCTTCTGAGAGATCATAAAGAATCTGAATATTATAAGGATTGGCATACTTTAATATCTTTTTTATATAAAAAAAAAACATTTAAATACGTCTTGCAACATTTTTTCAACATATTTTTCAATGAAAAAATTTTTTATAGAAAAAATAACATTTGGACTCATAAATGGTCCCAAGTCCTCCAGAACAATCTCTTAGTCTTTATGCCAAAGCTATTAATTTTAAACAAGGAAAACTAATTGAGAGAACTATGTTAATTATTTCAATAAGTTGAATATCTCATATATGTACAGATGCAATTTTGTTACTGTTAAGGAGAAGAATAGCAAGTGAAAAGTATTCCTTCAACTTTTGTTAAAACAAACTTGAAAAATAAGAGATTTTAAAACATTATTCATATTGTAGATAATGTCACTTAAAAAAGCAGGTTCTATAAAGCAAAATCTAATTACAAATATGACCTAAGCAGAACTCCTAGTTTAGGTCCTAATACTAACTAGCTTCGATCTCTTTCAAATGTTTCAAATCTTGAAAGCAGAATTATTAACAGAATATTCTTACCCAATGTTTAAAAGAGAAAAATTACCAATTATCAATCAAGTTATTTAATTTAATTTTAGAATTGAATTTATTATTAGATTAGAAATTTATTTTAGATCTAAAAATAGAATTCAAAACATGCCACATAAATCTGTAGTCTAGTTTATAACAAAGTGTATACAATGAAAGAATTCAAAAAAATTGAAGAACAAAAGAATAATTGTTTCTTTAAAAAAAAAAAGATTACAAAATTCATAGTAAGAATAATATTTATTGACATAACAAGAAATTTTATCATTCTTACTATGAATTTTGTAATTATAAAGGTTCTTAATCTTTTCTCTGGTGAGTCCCTATGAGTATAAAAATATTTTATATTCCTTTGAAAATTCCCCACATCTTCATTGAATTATCAAACTATTTGTTAATAAAAATTTTCAATGTGAAAACAATTCTTGGTAAAAAAAACAATATATAATAATTTTTATGCAAAATTATTCATTAAAAAAGTGGTAAAAGTTAGCTTGCATTCTTAAGTTAATTTATTTTTGAAAAAGTTGAAAAAGAAAAAGTTTGAAAACATTTTGGTTCAAATTTTTATATATTATACATACATATTCACTTTCGTCCCATTCCTTAACTTTTATTAAAAATTACATATTGATTTCTCAATAATTAAGAATATATATAAATAAAAAAAGTAATTCAGAAATTTTCAGATACCAATTTATTGATAAGGTGATGCTGATAAGAGCCATCCTCCATTTATACAATCTGAAATCCTAGTACTTTCATGTTATCAAAGTACAAAATTGTCAGACAATATTTAATAATAATTCGATATATTTAGTGTATCTGTTACAGTAATTTGTAATTCATACAAAAATGATGCAAAGTTAAAATACAATATATACTTTATCATAAAATTTACTTATTAACATAAACTTCCAAACCATTTTAAAGATTATTTAGTACCACCAAATTTCATTCTCTTTTAAAGTACCTCATAACATTCAATTAAAAAAAAATATGTATGCATGAATGAATCTTCAAGAATGCTTATATTCTTTGGTGGAGAGTACCAGTTAGGAAATATATGTGTCAGTAATAATTTATTAATGTGTGTCTTTATACAGGTTAATAACTTCAAAGAGAATTTAAAAGTTGATTAACTTCAAAAATATTTTTACCAGCATGAAGCCACTTTCTTCAGGTGGGAGGCAGCCATATGTTCTTTCATCTTCCAAAAGACCTGTTGCTTCATTATAAACTTGTTCAACAGCACTGAAACATTGACTTTGAGGACGAGCATGACAAGATCCATTGGGTTGGTTTGATGGACAGTGACCAGCACAATAGCAAACCAAACTTGAAACTAAAATTTAACATTCTCAAATTGTCATAACATATCAATAAACATTGTAAACAGTATAGCCAAGAGGAAGCTTTTTATAAAATGCACATTTTATTGATTATAATGTTCATGAAAAAATGCTTAGTTAAAATCATGGAAGATAGTTTTCCTTCCATTAATCCCTGCAAATTAAAATCTAGGAAATAATAAAAAATAAGCTACTTAAATGATAAATAAAATTCACTTAAATTTTAATTACAACCGCTCAAGAGATCAATATATGTAATTTTCAATTTCTATAGCAATTTCTTAAAACATCTTTCTTTCGACATAATAGAAGAAGATTACAAAGGACAAATTTATTAATACTAAAAAGTAGTTTGAAATAAAAACAATTTATGCAATTTAAAATTAAATATTTGCATCAAAATATAATATAGCAGGGAAATTTAGAATTTCAAATCTGATTGGTTGGTTTAGTTTTATCGCACAAGGTCCATAAGGGACAAGCTCCACCAAAAATTAAAAAAAGAAGTTAGTTTACAAGTTATTTATTATTCTATTATTAAATCTATAAATGTAAGAAACACTGCTTTTATTAATAATCATATTAGCAACTTCATAAAAAATTAAAATTTGATGGCATTTATAATAAAGAAAACTAAATTGTTTTATTAAATACAATTTATTAAAATAAGCAATTTAAAATATGTATTAAATGCTTTAAATTGTCTTATACATTTCAGCTAACTGCAAATTAAAATTGTTTTCTCAAAAAATATTTTATCCAAAATAATATAAAAAAATTATGATGAATGGATAAATTCTTTTCTCAATCCAGAACAAATAATAAATACAGCATAATTATTGCACATAATAGAACTCTATGAAAATGTGTTTGTATATCAAGGTACCGACTTGAATTGCTCATATTACCAAAATTATTCTAGGTAATTATATATAAAACATTTAATCAAGTAACATGTAAGTCAAAGATATAATTTAAATTACTTTATTAACATAGGCTTTATTATATACATGATAAAAGCATGATAAATTAGTATCATTAAATGTACTGTGTTTTGAACAAATCTAATAAAATTGATATAGAAAAGAAACTAGGATAATTTTAAATCACTAATGAGAGTAATGTGTCTTCTTTTACATTTTATATGAGGTATTACTATCCCAAATTTATTTATTGTATATTACTGATTTACATTACCTCTCAAGCTTCTTAGGCTGTGAATTATTAACTGAAGAAGTACAATACTCTGTTACGAACTTTCAACAAGTTATTCAAGTTATTTCTTTTAATCAAATGTCATTAAACATCATGCAATAATAAAACTTTAACAAATAATACAATCATTTTAAGAAAAAATGTCTTTTCCACAATTTAGACAGGTTTGATGATTGTGTTAATCATTTTTAACACACAAGGATAAATTTGGTCAGGTACTCATTGTTTAAAGATTCCAAAAAAATATAAAAATTGTAAAAATATACTAGAACAAATACACAAAGGGAGTCGACCTCACGAAATGTAAAAGCTAAGAACAGACCATTAAGAAATCAGGTATCATTACACAATTTAATCTCACTAATATTTTTATTGATATCAAATAACATACTAACAAAATCATCAAAAGCAAAATGATCTTAAAGTAACCTTCAAAGAAGCATAAAAGTACCACAATAAAGCCTATTGCATAAACAGGAAGTAATAAGAGAAGGTATTATTGGATGCTAATAAATCAAAAGTTTAAAGTTCAAATATGAAAATCAAATTTTTATATTTCTATTACAAACAAAGGATTATTCAAAATAGATATCACATAAATATACATTCTTAAAATAGATACAAAAGTGTAAAAATAAGACAAACAGTAACATTATTTTTGTAAAAACATATTTTCGTAATTCTAATAATATAAAAAATTCCAACTACATATTAGTTTGTTCCTCCTTATAAGTACATAAACCTTTTAAAAATTAGAGACTTTTCAAAAACATTACCAACAAAAATTGGTTTTAAATAAATTCTCAATTTAGAACTAACTGCAACATAAAAACAAACAGTAGCAATGAATATTTCCTACATAATTCCTTTACTTAAAAGATTATTTTGAAGCTTAAGTTTAAATAACGTAAATACAAAGTATTAAAAATATAGTTTTTAAAAGAAAATCATATTGAAGAATTATTGTTAAATGTTCCCTTTCATAATTTAAAAAAAATATTCGATTAATATCCAACAATCATAGAATTATTATAACACAACATATAGTTGAATTTGTATGCATTGCAAACAGATTAATAAATGTTTTTCAAATCACTTGAATACTGAATTTATGCATTATATTAGAATTATTTACATTCTATTTGTGATGCGTGAATGATTGTTATCAGAAAAACATGGAGAAACCTAATAAAATTTTAGAAATTACCTAAAATGTATAATTACTTACTTATCTTTCACTGATGCACATATATACTAACATCAGTTTCCCATAATAGTTAATATATTAACTCTCAAATCGTACAACAGTGGCTTAGAATTTTACGTAAATAATTTAATAATTATGGGTTTTAGAACTGTTTTCATTTACATAAATTCAATTCATAAATATCATAATTAGTGATTAAAACATAGTTAAAACAGGAACAAATTGTTTTGCAAATCATCTTGCAATAGAAAAAACTTTCAATTGTATAGTAATATATATTGAAGGTTCTACTAATTAACTACTCATTATACAGTGTTTACTTCAAACACTGATTTCGTGTTTGGCTCAAAATTAATGTTTTCAGCAAAACACGAAAATTTTGTACATAAACACGAACTAAATTTATAACCAATGAAGGTGAATATTTTGTGATTATGAAATAAAAGTATATAAAAAGTTATTTTTTAGGGTTTAGAAATATTCCTCTATCGTAAATTTAGAACATAGTTTTGCTTCATTTCATATCAAATCTTGCAATAAAAAAAATGAAGATATTTACAATAGTTATGAAATAAACAAGATTTGCAGTAAAACAATCACATATACAGCTCCAGTATTTTCTAATACATTATATCTACAAGTATATATACTTGCCTTCTTTTGTAGCAAATAATAATACACTTAAAACAAAGAATGTCTTTTTAAAACACTGATACCATAACAAAACGCCATTGACGTCCGCCATTTTTGTTTAACTCATTTTACAGATATAGAGATCATATACGTGCAATAGTAACATGAGCTATTGAGAAAGAGTAGTTATTTTGATAAAGCGCTATCTAGCGGTAAGAGACAGTACAACCAATTTTTAAATCAATGATTGGTTTAAAGAACAAATGTAAAAATAATATGAAATTAAATATAAGATTTCATCAAATATATTAGATAGTTTTCTTTTTAAAAAATAATCAATCCACAGTTCAATTCCAGCGAGGCAAATTTCATGAAAATATTTTTTCAATCTTGACTGAATATTGCCAATTATAGTTATAACCAAAATTGTGTTAAAATACTATGAAAGAATTTTGAAATAATTTTAAATGAGACCAGAAAAAATACTATACCAAAAGTAATGCCTTATGTTACAGCAATTTTAATATAAATCTTGGTCAATTGGATATATATACTACTGACAACATTTCGCGCATTTTCCTTAACATCTTGCTATCAACTACACTTTTATTTCAAGGAAGGACACAAAATTCGGACATAACAAGCCAACAGTGTCGGAAGATCATTGTTTGTATATCTTTTTCAATTTAAATAATATAAAAACAACTTTTACGATTTTTGATTTTCTTTTTACAAAACAAAAATTATGGTTTCTTGTATGACATTTCGCCAGTCCAAAGGAAACGAATTAAATATTCACATGAATGATCGGCACATAATTCTTCCTGAATGTCTTGTTTGTTAATTGTAAGTTTTCACTTATATTATTTTAAATGTTAATAGATTCAAGTTTTAGCTGTAAATAGATTCAAGATTTGACATAAATTTTTATTCCAAAATTCCTTTGAAATATATCGATTCAACCAATAGAAAGAAAAAGTAATCATATTTAAATTATTTTTTTATTCTTTTGTTGTCTTTTAGACTCTTTTTTCCATCAACTAGTAGAATAACTATAAAAGAATTAATTATTAATGATGATTGCACACAAATTGATGAATATAGTAATTATGGCATCTTAACATATCTGAAATAAGGATAATTTTTGTAGTCACATATTATATCTGCCATACGTGTGTGGAAAAAAGTACACTGAAAATAAAGTGATGTATTTTGGCAGAGTGAAGAGTATCCAAATCAACATTTATTGTCATTACAGTAATAATAAAAATAGAAAAAAGGCATAAGGACCACGTTTTCGTAAGGAGGGCGATGGCTAACCATGAAATTGAACACTCCTTTCTGACAAAAACGATGGACAACTGTCTAAAAATCTTCCAGCAATTCAACCGAAGATTGTCTGTATTAAAGGAAAAATATCAACAGTAAATCAAAGTAGTGTACAAAAACCCATGATAGAAAAAAAAGAAAAGTAATGCTACAGAAAAAATATCAGTACCAGCAAAACAAAACCTATTTATTAAATTCAAATAAAGATATGGTTGCCAAAAATAATTTGTAAAATTATGAGTTAAATTAAAAAGTTACTTTAACTTTTTAATTTAACTCAGAATTTTCTTCAGAATTTCTAAATTACTTTATAATGTAAATTATGATATAAATTATTATATTATAATTTATAATATAAAGTAGAATATAATATAACAAAGTTAAAATATAATTAAAGTAAAATAAGTGTTTTCAAAAGGCTTGTAAGAACTTCAATCCTTTGGTAGTTTTTCTGTAGTTATGAAAACTATGCATTACTTCAATCTTACAAGCGATTTCCTACTTTTACATATTAAAATATCTACTACTATATATTTTAAAATAAAATTTATTTTAAAATATGTGATATGAAATTCAAAGGAATCATGAGCAATATGCAAAATCTAGAAAGAATTCTTCAGTTTTATACAATTTCAATAAGTATTAAAAATATTAGTCAGAAGGACATTGAATTCAAACATTTATTTTATTTTATTTATTTATTTATTTATTTTTATTTTTTTATTTTTTTTTTTATTTTTTTTTATTTATTTATTTATTTATTTTTTTTTTTTCAAAAACAAGAACCACATGGAAGATTTTGAGGAGTCAAAGATAGAAATTTACATTTGCGCTTCTTATAAATGTAGAATGTTTTTAGGAACATAAACAGTTTGAAGTGACTAAACCACTTAACCTGTGGAAAGAATAAAATACTAACTAGCCTATCCATTTCACTGCAATAAAAATTTAAAAGTGAAGAGTGCCATCATTTTTTTTTTTAAACATAACAGCATAACTTTAAGCACAATGCGTAAGTAGGAATGTATACAATTCAGAAAAAATTTAAAATTAAATATTCTGTTTTAATACATATGCCTATTCATGTTTTTCATGAAAAAAAAGCAAACTAAAAGAAATTTCGAAGAGGAATAGGTATTCACTGTTTTAAACACACATTATGTTAGTAAATACGTTTCAATAAATGCCTTTGCAAGTGTTTCATGAATTCCGTGCTTTTAATTATTTTGTTTTGAGTAGAAATTAAGCAATTTAAAATCAAATAAATCATTTCAAAATCAAACAAATATCAATGCTTTTATTTAAGACTCTTAAAAATAATTTTAATCGAAATGAATAGAAAAACTTTTTATATAATTGTTTTGGTATACAATATTATATTAATAAATATGACAGCTTAATGAATAAATAAATTAGTAAAAGAATTGCATTTCAAGAAAAAATTTTTCTCTAATTTTGTAAAAAATTTTTTAGCTTATGTAAGTTTTATCTATTACATTTTTATGCCGATTTACTTCAAATCAATAACTTTTTTCCATTTAAATATGATTTTAATTATTATCCCGTGAAAAAAATGTTAGATTTTTCATGCTTCTAAGCAAATTTAATAAAAATTAAAAACCTTCTACGTAGTCACTGTATTTGTAATTTTATAAAGATCTCTCTAGAGTGGGTAAGAGGTTAACGAACTCAATTTGTTACAAGATTATATTCGCTATCTGAATTATTCGTTTTCCGATTCACCGAAGATTTTTTTTGTGAAATCGATTAATTCGTTCTTTAGACTCTAAAAGGATAAGATGCATTATTTCTTAGTTTATTAAAAGAATAATATATATCCGTATAGTCTTGCATATTAATCAATCCTTTTTATTTATTGTTTATGGGGCATCAAAGAATATGTGTTCAATGAATGAGATGGAGGTACTTGAAATGAAATTGCTTTCAATAATGAAATGAAATTGCTTTCAATTTAATTTTGATTTCATTCAAAACCGGAACTGATTGTGTTCTTTTACTATAAGTATATTAAATTATATATTTATATTTAAAGTACACAATCAGTTTCATATAATCAGTAAAATATAATATTTTATTGGAAAAAAAAAAATTTTTTTTTCCAATATAGAACTTTGAAGTTTAATAGGTAAGCAACATAAATCAAGAGAGATGACTGGTTTGGCTTGGATTTTTGGCTGGTTTGGTTTGGAAACTGCACATAATGTTCCGAGAGCCGAAAAGTGTTCTGTATAATTCGTTTTAATTTGTTATCCAATATGTGTTCATTGTCGGAGCATAAAAATCTTTCCCGAAAGTGTTCGTTTTCCGTTTTGTTCTCAGTCTGAACTGTTTACTCACTATACTTTTATGACTAATTAATTTGATTCTGACCTTATCGAAGACCAATATGCTGAGAAGGTCCGTACACCTACTTATTCAACTTTATTACATAGTTTGATTATTAACATAATTCAACAAATTTTTAAATTTAGATAAATTATTGAAATAATTACAAAATAATTTAAGCAAACTAAAACCGTTTTTGTAATAATCAGAACCAAGATTTCAATCTAAAATTAAATTAAGCAAATTTTGACTTATTTTGAAAATTCGATCTTATATTTTAAAACTATTAAATTTATTAAATCAGTTTTGTTTTCAAAAGAGAAGTATATTTTGGGCGATTAAATTGGTAGTTATTTCGGAAAAGATTTAAAATATCACATTAAATAGCCAAAAGTTGGGCAGAGGGACTTGGAATGATTTAAAAACCACTGTCTCAAATTGCTCAAACGAGTATAATATTAATTGTCCAAAAATTTTTTAAATAACATTCATCTTCGAAATTTTTTGGAATTGTAATAAGTATTCAAACGTTTATTATATCAGATGAAAGTAACTTTACAACTATCACGATGATTTAAAAAAAGAGTTGTATACCTTAATATTTTATTCATTAGTGCGTGAATTGCTTCATTATTTTATTTATTATTATTTTTAAATTTATAAATTTTTATGTAATTATTGTAATTTTATGTTATTCTTCGTAATTTGGAAAAATGCAAAATCTCTTATATATAAGAAATTTTAAAAAATTTTTAAATATCTCTTACATTATAGCTTGTTTTATGCATGAATTTAAATCACAATTTGTATATATATATATATATATATATATATATATATATATATATATATTTCATTCTCCAAAAATATTAAATTATGTAAACTTTTATTTTGATTTTTTTTAAATGATTTCTATTTTAATTAATAAAATATTTTTTTCGAAACCATTAAAGAAATTAAAGGAATGGAAAAGGTATCCTCATTTAAAAATTATAGAAAATGCTAAATCTTACTTAACAATGTTATGTTTTATTTCAATCTATGATTTTCTTTTATTATAATTTTATGCATTATTATATATTATTTTAATCTGAATTTCTTATTGCAATTTATACATATTAAAGCAGATATTAATTAAACAGGTCATAAAACTATAGTCATTTATTCAAGACTTTACATAGATGGCAGCACTATATATTTATTCATGTATTTTTATTAAATATCTAGGGAAGAGATTTCTTATTTATAATCACATAGGGTAATACCTCATTTTCACCAGTTTTAAACAAATTGAAAGAACAAAAATTCTGGAGTGTCTAGGATCTACAATAAGTATGACCATGATTAAAAATATGGCAATATATTTGTAAAAATTAGAAGTTTTCAACTGAATAAAAAATCGCTTTTTCCGCATTGCGAAAAATAATGGAGAATAAACTATCATTAAACAAATAATCTTTTGGTTAATTTCAACTATATATTTAAAAAAAAAAAAAAAAAACAATAATTTATTTCCGAATACTAAAACTAAAATTTTATTAACATTTTAGACAAAAAAATTAATATTTTATTACCAAACTACTTTCCTCTAATGACATTATATAACGTTGTTTTTCTTACCCTAGTGACTCACATATCCTGTTCACATACGTTTTTCTTTTATGTACTACTTTCCGGAAAACATTCATTAGCAGCAAAATAAAGTGAAACATTACATCGCAACAATATAATCTTTTATCTGAAAAAAAAATCAAGTCGTAACACCTTCTTCAAATAATTTTATTTAACCATAAACTTTATATTAATCTTTCGTATTTATAAACACTTGAATTTATAAAAACACAAAATTAAGAAAACTATAAAGTAAGTCTCTATTTTAAAATTTAATGGTACTTTTATTTAATGTACGATGCATTTTTAGAAATAAAAAATGAATCGTATGAAATAAATCAGTTTTGAAATAAATTATTAATTTTCCGTTTGTTTTGCAAACAATAAATCAACAAACATATAAACACAGAAGAAATAAATTGGTTTTATGGATTTTTAACAGTAAATTTAAGCTATTAAAAGAATAATCTTGTTAATATTTATCATCAGCTGTTTTCTGAATTATCCTCAAAATTTCACTAATTATGTCCGCTAATTCTGCAATTGAAAATTTATCGAATTAGCATATGTCTGAGATTTTTTTCTTTATTTATTTAAAGAGAATTCTCAGCCTATTACAATTTATTCATAAAATAATATTCAATGTATAGAAACATTTTTTTAACTATAGAATTGTTTTAAAAAAAATTAAATGATACTGCCGATATAGCTAATTTAGCTCTCAAATAATTAACTTTTTAATCTATTATAAAAATATTTACCTGCATAAAAGATTCCTATTTAATTAATCTAAACGGTTTTAACAAATGTATAAAAAATTGGTAATTTTGAATGTGTTTTACAAATTTTAGTAATTTTGAAAGATTTTAACCACTTTTGCACAATACTTTTTAATTTATTCACTTATTTTATTATTATAAATACTAAAATAAGATACATATTCAGTCTTGAATTGCTCAGTCACAGAATGATGAAACGTACATTAAATTTTAACACTGAGATGTAAGTATATCAAATCTTTATCAAATTTTTCACCAGATTCTTTTGTGTATTACCGCATGAGTTGAAAAGTTCGGTATTGAATAATCAAAATATTCAGTTCCACTCGAATAGGTTAAGAACTATCTAAAAAGCACGTTCATGCGTTATTTCGTTCACATCAATAAAAAAATCGATGCTATTTGGGTATCTGTGGATTATCCAATGTCTTTAAATAATCATATTTCATGAATGATGTCTATCACTGCTGTCATACAGATGATATTTGTAAAAGAAAGTTGATATCATGATGTCTTAAAGTGATTAACACAGGATTATATTTTGAACAACCTCATAGAACTGCTTGAATGACAGTAATTGTCAATATTTTCAATTATTGTCAACGTTAACATATGAAACTAGTCTTCACTAAAAAAGCGTAGCTATATCAAAAATTTACTTCATGTTTAATTGCATATTCTTCACATTCAATGTGCAGTTTCATTAAACATAAAATATTTTATAATGCGCTAGTGTTAAAATGTAAGTTATGCATTTACATCAGTATTATGATAAGAAATATATTTTAAATATCATTACTAAAATTCAGGTTCTTCAACCCTATACATAATAAAAGAAGCTAACTTTTTCTTTTGAAATTAAAGCTTGAAAAGCTATTAAAATCTCATTTTTGTTTTATTGTAAATAATTTCTATGAGTGAATTGCTAATAACTTTTATTGAAACAAAGTACTGCTTTTGTATACAAAATAATAAAAATATTGCTTAAATAAATTATAGTTCTGTTATGTTTGCAAAAGTGTTATTAGCTGATAACTTTGATGAGCATGTTGAAAAATAAGCATATATTTTTAAAACGCGTGAAAATCGTTGTAGGAGGGATTTAGGGAGAATGTTAATTTACTTAAGCTATTACTTTTTAGTCTTGTTTTCGCATATTATGTAATTAAATTATATCTAGTATAACTATACAATTTGTCATAAAAGGCAATTTTTATGATGTTTTGTCGTGTGGCCAGGCTGACAATATGGGAAGCGCTGCTCCACTTCTCCAACTGAACCGTATTTGGTGTGGAGTCCGACTTCCTCAGTACACACATGCCATAGGTACCAGTTTATAAGGTAGGCAACCATTCACACACACAAAGAAAGGGCAAAGACATGAAAGGGAGAGAGAGAGAAAGTACATCCATGCCCGAGCCAGGATTCGAACCCAGGTCCCACCCATCTGTAGTCAGGTACGCTAACCACTAAACAGGTTGGGCGGCAATTTTTATGATAAATTGTATAATTAAATAAACAAATGTAAAGTGTCATTTATCACTAAAATTCGTTACAGATAGATTCGACAATGCTTAAAGTAGTTTTTTTATTTAGCTCTCAGTTTTTTAATTTAAACAAATTAGAATTATTTTATTAGTTTATATTTAGGTTCATTAATCACTATACTATTCACTAATAATAAACCCTTAATTTCGAGGCGAGACTACTTCGTAAGCTACCCCTTTCCTTTAAGTCAAGATTGTGCACTCCATGTATTTAAATTATTTTAAATTTATTAGATTGCTTACATTAAGCCAAACACATTTAAAGATTAAACATGCAATAACTAAAGACACATTCACAATTAAAGATTAAAGGCAACAGGGGGGGGGAAGGTTTTGCATCACATATTTGTTTTCCTACAAAATAGAAATCCGTACATTAAGTAATTATTTATGAATTCTTATAAATAAAATACATTATTTATCCTTTGATAAAGTAAAATCATGTACATTATTTATCTTTTGAAAGTCCCATGAAAACATCTGGAAATCAGTAGGATGATTATGGAGCACTGTTTACTGATCCTGAAATAATCATTTTCTTTTTGTATAGAGAAAGTAGACATTTGGATCATTTAAACACATAAAGATCATCTTATCTAACAAAATGGGTCAACTTGTCTTTCCTCCGTCTTTCTCTTTTAAAAAGGTGATGCATCATAAGCAGTGAAATGCGCTTCAATACAACTCTACTTATCGTCACTTTTAATTTCTTTTACGAACGACAAAATGATAATAGGAAAAATGATGGAAAGAATTTCTAAAAATACACCAATTATCAATGAACTGGTGAATTTTAAGAATGTAACAATCTATATAAATATGCAACTGTGATTAATGTCCCACCGAAAACCGTTAATTATATACATATATATATTGCACATATCAATAATATTTATTGTAATTGCAAGTTTGTAGCCTACTAATCTGTTTTCATAAAAGAGATAATATTTGCAACATTAATTTCTTAAATAAATAAAAATAAAATTTTAATGGATCACATTTGAATTATTATTATTTTATAATCAATAAGAAAAATAACATTTTTTCTTAGGTGTAAATTACAATTCCCTTTAATTAAATTTTGTAAAATATGTAAACTTTATATGTGCTACCACAATCTGTTTCCTTTAAAAATTAATTGTAAATCGTTTTAGTTATTTTATGTAAATTTTCTTACCTATAATTTTTAATTTAGTTAAAACATTATAAGAGGTTTCGAGATTATTTCTTTAAATTTTGTCTAAGATTTTTGAAATTAAGTTATATTGATAAAAATTTATTATATAACAATCGAAATAAATTTTTTATGAAACTTATGCAAAATAAATAAATATTATTTTATTAGCTAAGTGAGTTCTTTTACAGTAAGTTTTATATAGAAATACTTTTTGTTTTTGTACTCTGAATAATTTTTCCTGATTTTATGTACAGAATATATTTTTCATATTTGATAAAATTAATTAAAAATGCACACTTTAGAATATTTGCTGTCGTTTTCATTTTTCTTATATATCTACATAAGCACATATACATAACTTAAAAATTGTATTAACATTAGTCACTTTTTATTAACATTAAAAGAATACAAATCTGATAGTTATTTAATGCTATTAATAAATGGTTTTTACCTAGAAAATATCTTATGAATCTACGTATTTGAGAATATAGTTCCTTTTTATCGTTTTGGCCTTTTTTTCATTTTTTTTTCTTCCAATTGTTTTGATGAGAAAAGTTTTATGTGATTAGATTTTGAAAACATACTCCATCGAAACATTTTGACTGAAGAATCTAGGATATACGTTTTTCTCAAGGAGGTAATAAATTTTGATTGACATCCCGTTTAACAAACGACAATTTTCTTCTTCAAGACAAAAGATCAGAAACATATTCCCCTAGAACTCTTTATTTACTTAGACTGACACAACATTATTTTATTCCATGTGACCAGATTGTTTTCCATTTAATTTAATGCATTTTGATTGAAAAAAATTCAAGTGCTTTGCAGGATTTCTTAAAAGTTCACTATTACTATATATATTATATCATTGTCAATTTGGACACAAAATACGGGGGAAAAAGCAAACTTTGCGTAAATAAAATATAAATTATTTTATCAGGTAGACTATTGAACTAATTTTTTTATAATCCTAATTTAGGCAAAATTCATAATAATTTATTTTTGTGATATGTGGATTTTTAACAAGAATAATAAAATTATACTTTTCTTCTGTTTCTTTAGAGAAGAGATAAATTTTCCTGTATTTTATATATTTCAATGTATAATTAAATTTAATGTTAACATTATTTATTTATAAAGTGTAATCATGTTTTGAGTATGGTACAAATAAAATAGTTTTTGAGAAATATATATGTTTATATAAATAGAGCATATTTAAGTAATAGAAAAAATAAATGATGCTCTAGCTCTTCTCAAGCTTAAAAAAAATATTTTACTCTAAACTTAGTAATTTAAACTGCATTGTTTTTTGAAAACACAAACTTTAGGAATATAAAAAATTACGCTTGTAGAAAATTTTGTGCATATTCATAGATTTTTTTTTTTTTTTATTTCTTTAGTTTATGTTTTATTTGTGTGCAGTTATATGCATCAAAAATCAAAAATTTTTTAATTTTTGTTTCCTGTTTTTACATTTTATATCAAAATGTAGTGACTGAAAAATGCATACTGAATGCCTATTGTTTTATGCAAACTTATCTTTAAAATATATGTGCACTTGGAATGTATTAAGGTAATTTATATCGAAACAAAATAATTTTTGGGGAATACAGTGATGTTTTACAAAATAGTATTGGTAAATATAAAGTTTTTTGAAATTTGTTTTGACAACTACATGCATATTAAAATAAGAAAAAAAACAGCATTATAAAATCTATTTTCGCACTTCTTATGGAAACGTGCTTTAGATTTTTCTTCAGTAAAAAGACATAAAAATAATACAAAATATTGTTTTATTTGATGATGAATTTATTCGCAGTAAAATTTTTCAAAATATTATTTGTTTTCTTTTATAGTTTTAACATGAGAAAAATGGGACAGGCTTAAAACATTTTTTATTGAGGTAAAGGGGAAATATTGATCTTGCAATAAGATATAATTTTATTATTCTTAAGCAATTTTACGCCGATATTTAAATTGAAGGAGTTTTCATTCAAGATGATTCATAAGATTGCATGCATGTATATATCGAACTTCATTTTGTATTTCCTTTTCCAAAAATTAATCTTCAATGTCAAGTTGAATTGGCATCAAATTGATTATGTAATGAGCACTCTTCTATTGAAGCCAAAAAATTCAAAATTATAGCCTAACGAGAATTATTATTACACAGTTTTGTAAATGAATATGATCATTATGCATTTCTTTAATGTTATGAATACATTACTGAAATAACATTTCACCAAATTAAAATCAGATTTTTCAAAGCCAACTTTATCAGTCTGTTAATAAATTCATACAATACATGCGAAATCTGTTCACAATTCTTATTTTAGAGAAGAATTTTTAGTTTGAAATGAATCTAGTTTCATGACCTTTGCTATACAGAAAAGCAAAAATGTTTAATGTTGTTATCGTTGAAAGGAAACACGAGCAGACAGCTCGTTTCACATTCACTTATTATTTAAGTAATACAGCCTATTGCGACAATCGCGGATTTGATGCACCAAATACCCATTTCTGGGAGACTTTATGTTCCATCATTCTCTTTGATACATTCATTAGAATGTCAAAAGAAGGATATTACAAACATTAAGAATGTCTTAGTGAGGAATTAACATACTGTAAAACGTCCCAAAGACGTCTTTTGGGTGAGTTTTGGCTATATGAAGTGATTCATGCTTCTAGTTTGGCAAAATCAAGCACGTTTTCGTTTTTGATCATAAATATACTTATAACCAGTGCCATATCAGTGCAATCGAATACTGCCACGGATATACGAAATGAAGAGGTGTTTAACAGTGTACTAAAAATACTTATTATTTATTAGTTTTCATGTAAAATAATTTAAATTGCTTACAGCTAAGTCTTATAGTTTTAAAGTTTCCAACTATGAAAATTTACAAATAAAATTGCTTATTCCAATAAAGAACAAGAAACATAATTTATCAGATATATTTCTGTTAAATCTAGTAATATTTAACACAAATTTACTAGACTATACATTTTGGTATAAACAATACAGTTTGGTGAGAGTTTTATCAAGAAATCAAATTTTCTATTTTTTATTTCACATGTGAACAATAAAAATTTCTGTTTTTGTCATCACAAGCTGGAACTCATACTAAGGGATTACGTTATTTATAGTGTTCAAATGTGATACTATGCATAAAGTAGATCGTATAATTAGATTTATATATTGTTTTTACTTTATATTTTAAAAAATAAAATAAAAATTAAAAATTTTTGCCCGAAAATTACATATTCTAAAAATTTCATCTCTCTTTTTTTTTTTTTTTTTTTTTTTTTTTTTTTTTTTTTTTTTTTTGAATGAAACACATTGAGCACATCGAAAACGCATAGAATATTGAATACAAATATGTATCAAATATTTATTGCCTTTGGTAATAATTTGGACAAAATTAGTATCAAAGAAATATATCATGAACGCATAAATTATTGTAGTATTCTGATTTTCCATTTTAATCAATATGCACTTTTAATAATTAGATAAAATTCATTCTTATAAATGCTATGTGAAATATTTCTTTTAAGAGTTATAAGAAAATTTCAAATGATGAAATTTATGCTGAAAAATTTAATTTGAATTTTTCTGAAATACCATTAGCTTTATAATAAAGTATTTTGGATAAAGGTTTTTGTCCGAATATATGGATGCACAAAAATATAATTTTTGTAAACTTAAATACGCCTTATAATAAGATCTAATAAAAGATTATTGCTATGCAGTTTGTGATAGGGAATTTATTATCGGCAAGCCAATAGTTTTTTATTCCATGGCTTATTATAAAAACGAAAAATCTTGATAAAAAGGTATAAATCAATACCGAATATCTAAAAATAATGCTCTGTATGAAGTTGAAGCAAGCATTCATTTTATTATTTATTATTACTTTATAAAAGTGTTATTAACAATGAACGTGGTTTATTTATCATATTTTCAATATTTATTGCAATAAAAATGTAAAATAATATATGGAAAATCTAAAATATAACATATCATGGTAAATTTCAAAATTTAAAATATTATGAGTGTCATTTTATTCCTTTTCCTTTCCATAAGAGTTTCCAAGGAAAACATCCCAAAAATTCATAAACACCACATTTTTCTTTTTGGTTCAAAATAGCCCAGCGCATCCCAAAATAGATTCCAAAACCCATGGAGTATTTTGTATGCATCATTACCTGTCATATTTCCAGGTTCAGATGTACTTTCTTCTGCTAATAGATCATCCTTTCCAACACCCGCTGTGTTATGGAAGACGTCACTTCGCAGCATTTTTGTCATTCTTCGGTGGCCGTCAGAATGACGAAATGAATGACGGATGAACGTTTGTGACGTCATACCCAATGCCAAAAATATGATACTACTGCCTTCTTCTTTTAAGCAAACTAAACAGAAAATTTAATGATGGTTGGTTAATAACTTATCTCTCAAATATTTTTATAAGTTTATTATATGAAATTAATTTTATTATTTATAATTTATAAGCAAAAGTAATAATATATTCTGAAGTTTCATAGAATTTTCAGAAATTGATAGCCTGGGTAGTATTAAAAATTAATCGGAATATATTTAATATTCCTTACTTAGTTTACTTGCGTAGAGTTTACATATCGTAGAATTTATCAGATTAATATCCCGTTCTCATAGAAATGTATAATTAATTTCCCTTATGAAAGACATGAATTTAATCTAATGTTTTATTCCTGGAATTAAATTAAAACTTGGTAACGGAAAATTTATTGTTATTTGGATCTTTCTAATGAAGATACAAAATCAAATGCACGTTTTTTTTAATGTTATTCTTTTTGAACAACTAATTATAGCTTCAATAGATTTACTTCCTTATAAGTATATAAAGTCAGCACATTTCACTTATTTATAAATATTTTTTTTTAAAAAACTACAAATTTGAGAGAAATTAAATAGCCAACTGGAAAGAGAGAGAAAGAGAGAGTAGTTTGTTCCATTTATAAATTTCAATTTTAAATAAAAACTATAACATTTTTTATTTATTTTATAACTGATGTTTTTTAGTAATAAATTCTGATAAAATTTATTTCAAAATACCTGTACTTTTGTATTATGTTTTGTATTTTAATTATATATGATATAAAATAAATTTACATTGAATTAATAAATTCATGTATATCATTTTTTAAACATCAGTACTGAGTTGAAAATTCATTTTTCTCTTTTTTCAAAAATGGTATTTCTTTTAATATTAAATGAAAACTTCATCATTTGCATGGTCATATTTTTTTTAAAAGTAGCTTCCCTTTCAAAAAAATAAAGAATTATTTTTGTTTTGGAAGTTTGTTTTTGTTTTTTTCTAGTGCCATTAGTGGCTCTAAATATCCCGTTAAAGTATATAACACATCTTCAATAACAAGTTTCGAAAAAAAAAAAAATTCCGTCTCGAACCGATTAAAAGCAGATGTTTTAAGTGTCATAAACAGAAAGAAATATGGAATGTGCTGCATTCTGACACTTGTGAAGAATCTGATCAAGAACTTAAGACGAAATTCTAAGACTTATTCTAATCGAATAGGATTCCCAGAAATAATTATTAAATCAACAGTTATCTTTTCTCAAAATCATAGTTTAGGCTTTATAACTGTACAAACTGTGGATTGTAAATGATGATTGACATAACAATCTCAAAAATTAATTGTTAGTTTATTGACTGATTTTAAGTAGAGTTTCGGTACGGGACTGAACGATTTTATTGCTATGGAATCCTTCTTCTTTACATCCTATGTTTCTGAACTAATATTCTTAATCAATAGAATTAACTATTTTAACTAGTTAATTAAATTAATTAATAATATAATTAGAAATTCAAATTCCGTTTCATATTCTGTAGTATTTTACCCAGGAATAGTTTGTTTCATAAATGAGAAATTAATTTGACGGCTAATTAAATTCGATTTCCATTTAAATCATTCTATTGTATTTACTTGAAAATTAATTAGTTATGATCGTATTTTATCTGTAGAGAACTAATCAGAATATACAATCTATATTGAATACAATTTCAAGAAAACTAAATATAATTCCCAAAATATGTAAGGAAAACGAATTTGTATTAATTGAATAATGCATTGGCTGACATTTATTTGATGATCAGGTTGATTCAATGCATGTTATTGAATATTTTATGGTGTCACTGTTGAAAGTTAATTAAACGAAAGTGAAAGTAGAAACGAAGAAAATAATTATATCTCTATTAATTATATTCTTCGTTTCTATTTTCACTGGTGAAAAAATTTTTTCATCAAATGATTTTCTAAAAGAGAATAGAACAATAACTGTTTAAGGAAATGGAGATTGTCATATAAAAATGGTATTTTAAGAATGTATATTACGTAACAGTGACCACCAAAAATAGGCGTATGTATAAGTTAATAATTTAGCTTTGTCATTGTTACCGAATTTTCTTAAACAATACATTCTGTAAAATACGTTTCATTTTTGGCAAAATACACATACTTATATAAATGTGATAGACATCTTCGACCTTGAGATTTCCAGAAGGTTCCCAATTTTTTACATCTGAAAAAGAATCTCGGAATTTCAGTTTTAGATTCTTTTTAAATGATAATTTTTTTAAGTTTGGTGACTATACTATCGGTAAATTGTCTAATATATCTTAAATCTGATTCGTTGAATCAATGGACTAATATGAAAAGACACAATCTCTTTATATTGACTTTCAATGGTTATTTGAAAAGAAAAATAACTATTTAAAGAAATGAAGATATGTCAAATAAAAATTGTAAAAGAATCTATTTTATGTAATTTCTGAAAAATGAACAAATTCATAATTTAGCTTTGTTACCAGATGCTCTCAAACAATATGCTCTGCGAAATATGAATCCTAGCCTTTTTCCAAAAATAAGCGTACTATGTAAATGCGGTATGTTTCCAATCCTCATTTTCCTTTTGACATTGAGTTTTCCAAAATTTTTTCAAATGTTGACTTTACAAAATATGAAAGAATCTCTCATTTCAGAATTTTAAATAAATTATCATTTATGTTGCCGCCCAACCTGTCTAGTGGTTAGCGTACCTGACTACAGATGTGTGGGACCTGGGTTCGAATCCTGGCTCGGGCATGGATGTACTCTCTCTCTCTCTCTTTCTTGTCTTTGTCCTTTCTTTATGTGTGAATGGTTGCCTAACATATAAACGGGTACCTACGGCATGTGTGTACTGAGGAAGTCGGACTCCACACCAAATATGGTTCAGTTGGAAAAGTGGAGCACCGCACCCTATATTGCCGGCCTGGCTGGCACACAACAACCTCATTTACGTTTAATATTTTAAGATATAAATTCTTTAAAAAAGAGATTAATGATTTAAAAGCAGATAATGAATGAATGTGGTTGTATTTTATCTCCCTCTGTGTGTGTGTGTGTGTGTGTGTGTATTAAAACCTTAATTTATGTTGTTTGAAACCTATGATATTTTTCATAAGTTTTCTTATGATTATGAAAATTTCTGGCCTATTAAAATAGAGGAATGTAGAGCATTTTTCAAACTAGATTACTAATTATATAAAAAGTTATCTTTACTAGACTTTCGCTATAAAAATTGTATCACGTAGCTTGAGCGTATGAGCATATTGAAATTAAAGTCGCTATATGAACAATACATATGATGTGCTCATAAAATTTTCAAGAAATTATTTTGTTAAAAAATTCTGCTTTTCATGAAAATTCCTAAATTTTAAAAAGCAAAGAATTCAATAGCTTTTATTAAAAATATTCACGGTACTGCTTTCTATTAGATAACTAGGTTTACAAAAGTAAATAAGACATGGAATGTACAAACAATTCGAAAAATTCAGAGAAGAATTTATTAGCATAAAAACGTAAGAACAAGAAAGATATTTGATACCCATCTATTCTGTCTAAGAATAAGGTGTAAGCAAAAGAAGTCATATTTCATTCTGTGATTTCGTGTTGTTGCAATGATGGTGACGTGTGTTAAATACGGGGTTAAAATTGCTGGTAATACTGCTCAGCGAAAAAACAAAAGGAATTTCAGAATCTAAAGCACCAACAATGCTTAATTATCTCTGCTTAAAGCGTCCAAGCCTTTTTGGCATGGTTTGAAAAAGTCAAAAATAAACAATTGAAAGTTGAACAAATCGTAAAATTGTCACGCAAAAATTTTTAAGGATTTGAAGACAATTGTAGTCGACAAAATATGGATATCTGACTCTGAGAACAGATGTGTAAGCGAGTTACAGGTGTCCCTTCCTAGCACATCGTGGGAAGTCCTTTAAAATATATTATAAAAGGCTTTCTGCATAAGATCCACTACACTAAATAATGATTGATGTAATCAAATCACCATATCGATCTGTCAAAACTGAAATGCTCTGTGACACGTTGTAGTCAGGTGAGTGTGTTATTAAATGTAATTCTGTGTAAATCTAATGTAATTCTGTGTAATTCATAGCTAATACGTTCATCAAATATGAATCAATGTGATTTGAGCAATCCGTAAGATGTATGATTTCTATATTACAAAAACACTGAGAATGTACAAATAAAGACATGTCATATTTATACAAACAACGAAAGTAATAATATGACTGAAAAAACCTGAGTAGAATATAAAATATTAAGAAGTTTTTTTAAATAAAAAAATTTTTAAAATTTTATTTTTTTTAATAAAAAAATTTTAATTTCTATTTACAAGAAATTTTGAAACAATATTTTACTCAAGTTTGATAAATTTAAATTCCTTTCAATGAATGAATTACAGCCAGATTACGAAATCCTTCATAAATACATTTGCTACATTTGGTGAAAATGCACTTTAGGTCCCCTACTTGGCGTGTTTTCAAAATCACCGATGCCATGGCGAAAATTCTACCGCTATTTCAAAGTGAAACTTAATTAGCGACCAATGAAAAGTCTAAAACAAAAAAGGAATTAAAGCATGCGCGAAAAAGCGCATCAAATTCGCGAGTTGGCGAAGTAGGGGACCTAAAGCGGAATTTAACCGCTACATTTTTATAATGGATTTAATTTTTATTTGTGTTTGACAATTCCCGTTCACTCCTTAATGCAATAGAAAAATTTATAATTATATTTAAACAAAATGTGTATTTTTAGAATTTCTCTTATTTTTATATATGTTATTTAATTTACTATAATAACAAAATGTTTATTTACATGACATATGCTTAAAACATAAAGTAAAGGAATTATTTTTAATAGTTTTGTAACATAATCATATATTTTATTATTATAATAGAAAATAACATATACACTAAAAGAAAAGTTGCCTTAGTTATACAGTTTAGAATATAAATATTAATGTATGCGTAACAATGGGATAAACTTAACATACGTTTTCATGAAAAATATTTTTATTAAATGCAACACAAAAATTCTAATAATGGAATGTGCATAAATATATCGGTGAATTTTCTAAAATCACTTAAATCTGACTTGTTGAATCAATGAACAAATATAAAGTGAAACAACCTCATTACATTGACTTTTAATGGTTATCTGGAAAGTTTATTTTCCTTTGAAATATTCCATAAATGTCATGTAAAATTATCTGTGACAGAGCAATTTTTTTGGATTTGAATGTAAAGAAGTTTATTTGAATAGTGAAAATCATTACAGCATATAATTTATTCCACGATGTTATAGCATGCTGTAATGCCATTGTATTTTACTCGAAAACTTTGCCATGCAGAAAAA
>JAPDSC010134230.1:0-19876 GCA_026290005.1 Latrodectus geometricus
TCTACATAATATTTATTACACACATCGTATTTATCAGTAGGAGTTGGAATATTAATTATTTTTTTGTTTTTAGCATCAAATACATTTTTATTTATAACTAAAGCATTGTTTTCAAAGTAGCGTTTATTAACAGCATTTTTTTCATTTACAGGATCTTTTATATTGCCAATTATTTTATCTTTAGCATCAAAACTACCTTGAGCTGAATGTATTAGACTTTTTTGTTCTAATTCTTGTACAATTTTATTCACATAATTCATATTAGCTGAATCATGTAAATCTTTTGGATCTGACACATTTGAAATTCTTTTATGTTTTGCATTATAGTTATCAGAATCATAATTAATAAGAGAAGCATCTGATAAATTTATAACGTCTTGTTTAAAATGTTCATGAATTCTATCCACATATGATTTTGTAGCAGAATCAGTTAATTCTAAAGGTTCATTTACATTTCTTAAATTCTTTTTTTCTATATCATAATTTCCATCGTTTGTTAATTTAAATCCTACGCCTGGAGGACCTGGAGGTCCTTCTTTTATTTCATCATCAAACAAAGGATAATAAGCTGTCATTTATTAATGTAATAAACTCATTATGCTTTCAATGTTTTAATCATCGTTATTTCTTCAGATTGCATGTTCATAGAGCATTTGTTTCTTTCTTTCAAAATGAAGTAGAAAAAGTAATTTTTAGTAGTATTATTTTTTAATCTCCAATTGAATTCAATCATTAAATTATTCAGGTTTGTATAATTTTCATGATTTTCTAGATTAAAACAAATTATAGGATATTTACTAAAATTTGAATAATCTATCATGCAACCTGTTTCAGCATTTATGTTGTTCATTCCTGCTTCTAAAAGAGCTGTATATATTCGATTATAATGTTTTTTATTAAAATCCATGAAATAACTTACTGTTGGAATTTTTATGTTATTAATCATTAACCAGCATTCTGTCATATCCAAGTGATCAAACATCATGTTGTTTTGGTTCATATTTTCATTTCTTTCATCGTATTGAGGAATGACGTATAAACTTAAAACTTCATCAGATGTAGCAGGAATATTATAAGATCCACTAGCATTTTTAGTAAATAAATTTGATTTGATAATATTATAATGATCCCAATTTATTTCTATTGGAGTATCAGATAGTTTTAGTTGATTGAATTTTACAGCAGCTGAATTTTTAAATCTAACATATGGTAACCAGAGAGATAAGTCTTCAACAACTGCTTTGAAATCAGGATTTTGAATATCTGTATATAACATATTTTTACTATCGTTTCTTTGAATTTCTATTTTAATTTGAAATCCTGTAAGTACTTTTTTATATTCTCTGAAAAAGTCAAATATATATTTCAAAGGTATCCATATTCTTACAGTTTGACTACCTTTAGTGAATTTCCATCTTTTTGCAAATCCATCATTATATTTTTCATTCATTTTAAAGTTATTATAAAAATCAGTAATTTTAGTTGCATCCACCAAAGTTCCATTATATTTGAAATTATTTCTGTCTGCATATTCAGAAGTATCCATATAGAAAAACATATTAGTAGCTTCAGATGTTGAATAATCAGGTGTGAAATTTATCAATCCTAATACTTGATTCATGATTGCTTTATAATTAATAGTAGATTCAATTTCAGTATTTCCTATTGTTAATCTGCTCGAATTAATTAAACCACCACCATTTACAAAAGTAACATTTTCATTATTTATATTGCTTCCATCACCTTTTACAATTTTAATTTCTTGTTGCAGATAACCTTCAGAATATAATATATTAGCATTTGTATCATTTATAAAGAAATTATATGTGGCATTTTCATATGGATTGTTTTTATCTCTATTCTCCTGTTTAATTTCTCTATATTCAAAGCTTTCAATTTCGTTATTATAATAATAACTGGTATCACTCAAATCATAAATTTTGTTCATTTATTTAGGATAAAAAATTTTCAATCCTGCACCATGTTTTTTCTTTTTTGATAAAATCTCATTTAATTTTTCTATTATGAAATCTTTAGATTTTTCTTGTATAATAGGTTTAGCTTCTTTTCCTATAGCACCTATTAAATCAGAAAAGAAACCTCTTCCTTCTATTTTTTTACTCTTTCTGTACAATCTGTGTTTGTTCATTTATTTAGTTATAAATCTGTATTGTACCTCTTGCCTATTTAAACCAATTAGTTCACCTCGATGATTTGTTATTTTCATTCTAATTCTATGTATGGAATCAGATTTAACAGGAAAAAATATAGGTTTATCAAATTCTTTAGAATATAAACTTCCAGGAGGATTTGTAGTTGTAAATGAGTAAATCACATCAGATTGAAAGTGATTTATATAAGCGCCATCTACTATATCACAATGAATATAAATATTATCATTTCCATTAGCTATATCTGCTATATATTTACCTTCTTGTTCTGCATCTTCATATATTTTTGCTTCAAATCCTAAAATTTTGTACAATTCACTTTTGGATAAATCAATTTTATAATGTTCTTTTAATTTAATTGCAAATCTTTGTCTTTCTTCTATAATTCCAAATAATATTGGAGAATCATTACCAAAGTATTTAACCATATAACGATTTAAACCTTTTATACTATAATGACCATTTGGAATAGTAAATTCAATCCATTTCTTACCATCAAAATATGAAAATTTATTATTCTTCTCAGTAATATTATTCCATGAAATATACATAGAAAATGACTGAAGAGCTATTTCCTTAAAATTAAAAGGGTTAGAATATTCAATAGTAAAATCTTCTGATTTACTAGCATTTTTGGAATCTAAAATGAGGTACTTCATTTATTTATAAGTAACTATTTTTTCATTGGAAATACTAGGTTCTTGAGTAAATGAATATAAAATATCAATAGGTGATTTACCTTTATTTCTTTCAGTTATATATTTCATACAATATAAACCGCATTTTACAGATGTAGGTTGTTGTAAAAAACTAGAATTATAACGAATTTCTTTTCCTGAAGATTTTAAATAATTTACAATATTTTTAGGAAGAAAATCATTTTTAATTTTTATTTTTTCAAATTCATATTCTCCAAAGGGATCAAAATATTCTACAAAATCATATATTGGATCATTATAATAACAAACCCAGTGAGTTCCACTACCTGTAGATACATCTAAATTAATAATTCCGTTTTCAAATTTTCTTATATTTTTAGGTAGCATATCTATAGTAAATGTACCTCTAAATCCTTTTTCGTTTTTCATATTTTCATCTATTATTTTGTTGGATATTCCGAGGGAAGATAAACCCCCTTTCCACAACGTTTTTTTTTAATCCCAGATCCTGAAATTTTATCTAATAATTTTTTAGTACCCCATCCAGCTGCACCACTAGCAGCTCCAAGTCCTAAAGATGTTAGAATAGGAATCAAGAATGGTAAAAATCCTCCAGTCTTTTGTAATTGAGTTTTACTAATTGTAATTCTTTTACCTTTTGCAATTTGATTGATTTGTGTATTGGTAAGATGTAAATCATAATTAGGAGTTTTACTTTTATCTATTTGCAATGAAACTTCTTCTCCTTTTTTATATCCAGATTTTAATTTTGAAATTTGATTATCACTCAAATAAACTTTCTTTGTTACATACATTTATTTAAAGTAAAAATTTTTTATAATATTCTTTTACAAAATCACTTGTTAATGTTCCTTCTTTTAAAAGTTTATCTAATGTAATAACTATTTGATTATAAATTTTTTTAGATTTGGAACCCTTGCATATTTTACTTGTTAATTCATCTAATTTATTTATACCACTGCCTATATATTCATTTCCTGCTTTAAGAGTATTCAATGCTTTTATGTACATTTTTAAACCATTCATATTATAATCGGTTATATTTATATTATCTTGTATATTTCGTTTTTTCTTCTCACTAGTCTCATAATTTCTGTTTTTAGTTAAATTTCCTTTAAGTCTTTTATAATCATCTCGTTTAGATTTAGCTATTTTAATTATTTCCTCTAACTCTTCATCTGTTTTATTTAAAAGCTCAGAAGGTAATTCTAATCCTTCTTTTTTAAGTAAGTTAAAATCTAAATCCTTATTAAAATTCAGCCTTATTATTCCTTCAGCTTTTTCCATTAATTTTCCTGCATCTGAAGAATAATCTAATTCCAATTGTTTAGATGATTCATGTTGAGGTATAAAAGACATATTATCTGCTAAATCTTTTATAGCAAATTGAATACTTTCAAGATTTTGTTTTCTTGAAGTTTCCTGGTCTTGTAATTTTTCAATTACAGGTTTATGAAATACTTTTAAAGATTTTTGAATACCTAAATCAGATTCAAGTTTAACTTCATTATTTTTTCTTTTTTCAGATTGTAATTTTATTAGTTCTAACTCGTTTCTAATCTGTTGTTTTAATTTCTTATTTCTTTCACGTTCAATAATATTCATTTATTTATTAGTAGATTATTTTTTACTCCTAGTAGATTATTTTTTACTCCTAGTAGATTATTTTTTACTTCTAGTAGATATTTTAAAAATAAATAAATGATAAAAATAAAAGATTATACGGAACCTGAAGAATTTACAGATGAAAATCAAAATCCTTCATTACCAAAACATCCTTTTAGACTTTTAATTGTAGGTAGTTCAGGATCAGGAAAAACTAATTTGCTTGTTAATTTAATATATGACTATTTAAAATTTGATGGTTTGTTTGTATGTGCCAAAGATATTTATGAACCAAAATATATAACACTGCAAGAAAATTTTACAATGTTTAATGATATTGAAAGAGAAGATATCGTAAATTGTAAGAACCTAAAGAGAAAAGAATTATTGTTGGAATTGTTAAATAAATATAAAAAAGAACAAGTATTATTTTCTTCCGATTCCAAAGAATTCATAAAAGTAGATGATTTAGATCCGTGTATGAAAAATCTAGTAATTTTTGATGATTGTATAACTGAAAAAGATCAAAGCGATATAGCTGAATTGTTTATCAGAGGAAGAAAGAAAAATGCATCGATTATTTATCTGAGTCAATCATATTATTCTACTCCTATTAATATAAGAAAGAATTGTAATTATTTTATTTTCTTTAGTTTACAACCTAGAGAAATCCAACAGATTATTAGAGAAATTGATGGAAATCTTACTAATGAAGAATTTAAAAAATTATACAAGAAAGCAATTCAAAAGCGTTTTGATTTCTTTATGTTGGATTTAGTAAATATAAATATGAGATATCGAAGAAATTTTGAACCTTTATAAATGGAAGAATATTTGGAAAAGAGAGTTTATATATATCGAAAGTCTTATCAACTAATGAATAAATTGAGTGTTTCCTTATCAGTCGGTAAATTTTTATTTAGTGCATCTGGTTTATCTGGATTCGTTTTTCTTCCCTTATCAGCATTGAGTATTACAGCAGGCGTCATTGAAATAATTGATAAGTCTTTAAATATTTCTGCTAAAAAGAGTGAATATAAACAAGCTTATAAGTTTTATAAACAGCTGTTAAATTTATTGAAATCAAACAATTTGACTGAACCAGAAGTATATATGAGAGAAGATGAATATATTCAAACCTTACAATATTTTCCTATAGAAAAATATATAAAGAAAACTCAATTAAATGGTTATAAATATGTTGATAAATAATTTTATATCTAAATAAATGTGTAATAAAAAGAATTGCAAGTGTAAGAAAGGAGGTGATGTTGTTGGTTTTCTACAAGATAAATTAAATCCTCCTGAAATGCATATACCAGGATACCAATATTGTGGACCTTTTACAAAATTAGATAAACGATTAAAAAGAGGAGATCCTGGAATAAATAGAGTAGATAAACTTTGCAAACAACATGATATAGAATATAGTAAAACAAAGGATACAAAACAAAGACATATAGCAGATCAAAAATTTTTAGATGGTTTGGATGATATTGAAAATCCAACTAATGGGTTTTATCCATTAGGAGAAAGGCAAGCAAGAGCTGTAATTAAACCAATCATTAAAGCAAAAAAGACATTTGGAATGGGTTCACTCATTTACTGTTTAAAATGTAAAACTCATACAGATAGCAAAGACGTTATAACTACTACATCTAAAAATGGAAAACCTATGATGAAAGGAATTTGTGTCAATTGTAATTCAAAGAAAAGTGTTTTTTTAAAAAAACAAATAACACCATCTTAAAAGATGTATATTATGATCCTTTAAAAGGTTATTGTGGTATCAATGAATTAAAAAGAAAAACAAAATCTACTCAAAAAGATATTACTGATTTTCTTCATACTCAAGATATGTATACTAGATATAAACCTATTATTCGTAAATTTAAAAGACGTAGGATTTATGTTTCAAATATTGATGATCAATGGCAAGCAGATTTATTATTTATAAAACCTTTTAGTAAATATAATGATGGTATCAATTACATATTAACTGTTATAGATATATTTAGTAAATATGCATGGGCTGTTCCAATTAAAAGAAAAACAGGTGAGGAAGTAACAAATGCTTTTAAAAAGATATTCAAAGAGAGAAGGCCATCAAATATACAAACTGATTATGGTTTGGAATTTTTATCTTCTTTAACACAAAAAGTCTTTTCAGAAAATAATATTCAATGGTTTGGTACTAATAATACAGAAATTAAATGCTCAGTAGTTGAACGATTCAATAGAACTTTAAATGTAAAAATAAGAAAATATTTAGCAGCTAATAATATAAAGAGATATATAGATGTATTAGATAAATTAGTTTACAATTATAATAACTCTTATCATAGATCTATTAAAATGACACCAACAGAAGCAAGTAAAAAAGAAAATGAAAATATTGTATACAATAATTTGTATGTTAAAAAAATTATCAGAAAACCAAAATTTAAAGAAGGTGATAAAGTAAGAATTTCCAAATATAAAGAAACTTTTACAAGAGGTTATCATCCTACATTTACAGATGAAATTTTTATAATATCTGAAGTTTTAATAACAGATCCAATTACTTATAGAATAAGAGATTTAAACAACGAAGAAATTAAAGGTACTTATTATGAAAATGAATTAGTTAAATATGATAAAAAAGATAATATATATAAAATTGAAAAAATAATAAAAAAGAAAGGAAACAAGTTATTTGTAAAGTGGTTAAATTATCCAGAAGAATATAATAGTTGGATAAATAAAAAAGATTTAATTCAAGGTGGGTAAATCACCCACCCCTTTAAAAATGATAATTTTGGGTAGGGAGAATTCTCACCCCCCAAGAATTGTTATTAAAAGATAAAATATCAACAAGAAAAATTTAAAATACAAATTATTTATTTTTAATGTTTAATTTTTATTTTATTTAGTTTTTCAATATCCATTATAAATTGTTCAAGTGTATAATTATATAATAGTTTTATACCATTGAAATATACTTCTATATTATCTATATGTTCTCTAACCCGATTAAATAAATTAATAGAATTTGGGTTATATTTAATTTCATAAATTACTTTTAATTTTGGATATTTTTCTTTTAATTTTGCTATATGTTGATTTTTAGATTTTCTTTGAGTTCTCATTGCATAATATGGATATTTACATTTTGAATCATTTACTTCAATTAATAGAAATACATGTCTCTTTGCTTCATTAATTGTTTTAATAGATATATCTTCTTCTAATTCTTTATATTCTAAATTTTCAATTTCTAATTCGTTATTCATCTTTTTTAATTCTAAATTTTTATTTTTAATTTTTTCTAATTTATTTTTTATCTTGTCTACTTTATTTTTATATTTTTCATTGAATTCATTAATATAATAATTTTTAACAATTACATTCACTTTCATGTAAAACTCAGGAGATATCCAACATGCTATATTAGTAATCAAATCTTCATGAACATATGTACCTCTAATTTTATTATCTAATTCATTTCTCTTACCTCTTATTTCATAAATTTTTTCATTTCTGACAGTAGCCCGAATTCGGGCCGTTGTCAGATCATTTAAAAATGTTATTAATTCTTTAGATTGTTTATTTTCTAACCACTTTTTAAATCTTTTACCTCCAGATTTACATAGCTTTGTAGCATTGAAAAATCCAGTATTTTTATCTATTATCAACTTAAAATCTCCAAACAATCCATACCAATAATTATCTTTAATTTGTTCATAACATACGTCCTTTAAAGAAGTCATTTATAGTAATTCATTTTTATAAATACTTTTTAAAAATAATTCAGTTCATTAAATTCTGTTATTTGTTCACAAAAGGGGGGTACGTTTTGTACCCCCCCTTTAAAATTTATTATTTTACAATTTTTATATTGATTTTCTAAGAGAACACTATTTTATATTTAAATAAATATGTTTGAAAAAAATATTACAAAAGTATTATTATTGAATATCAATCTATTTACATTTAGAATAGAATTAGAATATGATAATTTAAGACATAAAAATCATCATATAGTTGTATTTTTTGGAAGGCCAGATTTTAAATTAGATAGTTATGATAATATGAGAATAATGGAATTACATATAAAAAGAATATTGAAATTACATTATTTTAAGCAATTAATATTTAAAGATATATTTGAAGAATTTGAAGATAATTGTGATTTGTTAGATGTTTGGGTTTATAGATTAAGAGAATCATTGCGTATTAAAAAAATTATTAGAAAAGAAAAAGATTTATATATCTTTATATATTAATTATTTAAAATAAATATATTTCATAATTAAAAATATATTTAATAGATAAATATTAATATAATTAATAAATAAATTTAGAAAAAAATAGCAAAAGGCCCTCTCAGTGTGGTGGACTTTAACTTGAAATTATAATATTTATTTTTGGGGGGTGCCAGCACCCCCCAGAGGGCCATACAGTCCACCACACTTTTTACATTTCGGTCCCAGTTTTTTCATTTCCTGGTTCTATGTAAAGAGCCCTATCTTAATTGCATCAACTCATTCTAACTTTTTTATTTTTATTTAGAAGAGCGAGCAGGGCTCGAACTCAGGACTAATTCATGCTATTCTAGTATTCTAACCATTAAGCTACTGGGACCTGAGAGACGAACTTTTTTTTGGGTTTATCTAATAACCATATCTATTAAACTTTGCTCTTACAACTGATAACAGTTTTTCAATGAATAGTGCTTCCATCTATATTTTAAAATTAGAAAATATATAAATGGATGATTTTATTCAAGCTGAAAAAATATATTATTCTAGTGATGAAGAAAATAATATTTCTGTACCAAATCAATATTTAAAAGTTTTTAAAAATATTCAAAAGAAAGATATTACTTATGATAGTTCAGAAGATGAAAGTTATTATAATGTAAATATTCAATCATTTTTAAAACAGAGATATGCAAGCAGAATAAACTTTTTTAAACAACTGAAAAGAAAACATAATTTAAATTTTACAACACAAGCAGATGAAATGTTTTACAAATTTTTAGATTTTAATTATTACAAAAAAACTATAAAATATCTGTATATCATGAAAAAGATTTGTGAGTATTTTGGAATTGAAAATAATATAAAAGTTAAAGAAAATAAATATGTATCTGTATGGAATGACTTTTTAGAATTTTTAAAAGATTAGAAATTTAAGGAGAATATTTGATTTTATAGGTGGCCCTAATTTGGGGCTACTTAAAAATTATTCAAATCATAATTTATATAAAGTATTTCTATTTAAAAAAATAAACCATAATAAATGGAAATGATTTGTAGAGATTGTAAGATAAAAAAGAATGAAGAAGAATTTTATATGCATATAAAGAAAAGGATGTCGCGTTGCATACAATGTACCAAAGATATTTATTCTCAATCTGAGCGCTGTATTTGTGGCAGGTACTACACCCTTTGGCATCGAGCAAGACATGAGAAAAGCAAAATACATAAAAAATTATTAGCAGATATAATTGCTGTTAATGAAATCTTAAATCTTAAATATTAATATCTTTTAAAACATTTTATCTTTTTTAAAATCCCTTTATAAAAATACTTTCTAATAAATAGAAAATAAAAAATTCTATTTTTGAAATCCCTTTATAAAAATACTTTCTAATAAATAGAAATAAAAAATTTCTTGTTTTTTATTTCAATACAAGTATGGCGTTTATTCATATTGAGAATGCTTTGAGTACTTTGAGTATTCAAAAATTGAAAAATGTTATAAAAGATTTAAAAATAAAAAGCAAAAGTAAATCTAAGAATGATATTATTAAATCTATAATATCATATATTAGAAAAACTGGAAATTATAAACAAGTATTAACAGATATATTAGATTTAGATACTTCTGATTATTTAGATCGTAAAAAGAAAATATTTATTAAATATCCAAAGAGAAGAGAAAATATTAAAAAATTATTTGATTCATATAATTTAAAATTTAATAAAGATACTAAAGATTTTGAACCTGTGAAAAATAAAAAAATTAAAAAAGAAGTTAAACTAAATAAGTTATTTAAACCTGATTATGAAATTATTGAATCAAGAGGTGAATATATTAAAAAATATAAAGTATATAGAAAACAATATAGAGTTGAAGGATCTAAAATTTTACCTGAAAATTATTATGATATTTTAAGAAAAATATTTAAAAGAGCTATTGGAAATATAAATGGTAAAGTTGATATAATTGTATATAATCCTAAATTAAGTGTTCCTTTTCATCCTGATATGATGAATACTAAAGATGCTTATGACGTATATTTAGAAACTTTAAATAACAAAATTGAATATAAAGAATTAAATATAACTGAATGCATTTTTGATTTTAATGTAATTGAATTACCTCAAGGAGGTAGATATTTAAAATTATATTCTGAAACAGATCCAGTTAAAAAGAAAAGTATTTTACAAATTAAAAATGATGATAATTTATGTTTAGCTAGATCGGTAGTAGTAGCTTTAGCTATTCAAAATCCTGAATTATTAAGTGAGAAATTAGATATTGAAAACTTAACAAATAACGAAATTCAGTATATTAAAAAAGGTCGTTTATTACAGAAAAATCTAGCTACAAAATTACATAGTTTATGTGATATACCATTAGAAATTTGTAACCTGGAAGAAGTTAAAATATTTGAAAAATTCTTAGGTATTCAAATCAATGTAGTATGTAGAGAGAATGGAAATCAGATTATATATAGTGGTAAGTATATACAAAAATGTACATGTATTTTCATTTATAAAGATAGGAATCATTTTAATGTAATTACATCAATGACAGGATTTTTAGGTAAAGATAATTATTGTGATTATTGTAAAATTGGATATGCAAAAACAAATAAACATAAGTGTCCTTTAAAATGTGACAGGTGTTTTGTAAAAGAATCTGATTGTAAAGGAGATGATATATTTTGTAAGCATTGCAATAGAAAATTTAAAGGAAAAAATTGTTTTGATAATCATAAACAAATAAATAAAAAAGGATTGAGTGTTTGTAAGATAATTGCAAAATGTTTAAAATGTAAGCGTGTATTAAAAACGTACGAAAGAAAATTAAAGGATCACAAATGTGGTGAATACGAATGTAAAAATTGTTGGAAATGGGTTAACAAAGATCACAAATGTTTTATGAAGAAAAAAGATTGTAAAGGAGGTGTTTGTGAAAATAATTGTGTTCAAAATATAAAAAATAAAAAGGATTGGTGTGTTCAATGTAAACATGATTATACTGAAAAATATTTATTTTTTGATGTTGAAACAACTCAAGATTCAGGAGTTCATAAAGTTAATTTAATTATATGCCATGATTTTAAAGGTAATGAAAAAATATTCAACAACGAAAATGATTTTTGTGAATGGTTATTTAATTATTATCATTATGGATATACAGTTATAGCTCATTATGGAAAAGGATTTGATTTTCAATTTTTAGCAAAATATTGCTTTAAAAATCAAATCAAAGTATACACAATTTATCAAGGCAATAAGCTTAATTTTATGAATGCTGAAGATTATAAAATAAAATTTGTAGATTCAATTAATTTTACAATGTGTGCGCTTAAAAAATTTCCTAAGACTTTTGGATTGACTGAATTAGCAAAAGGTTATTTTCCTCATCTTTTTAACACTGAAAATAATCAAAACTATGTAGGTAAATATCCTGGAAAATATTATTATGGATACGATAATATGATTAAAGAAGAAAGGAAAAAATTTAATAAATGGTATGATTCAGTAAAACATGAAACATTTGATTTTAAAAAAGAATTCATTAAATATTGTAGATCTGATGTAGATATTTTGAGAAAAGGATGTTTAGAATTAAGAAGATTATTCTTAGAAATTATGAATGTTGATCCTTTTAAATATGTGACTTTAGCTGGTTTATGTATGGCAATTTATAGAGATAAATTCTTGAAAGAGAATACAATTGGTGTTGATGAAGATGTAATTAAAAAAGATCAATACAGTAAAAAATCAATTGCTTGGTTAGATTATATATCTCAAAAAGAAAATATCAATATACAACATGCTTTACATGGTAAAGAGAAAAAATTAAAATTAGGTAAAAAATATTACAAAGTTGATGGATTTTATGATAATACAGTGTTCCAATTTCATGGATGCTTTTGGCATGGATGTCCTAAATGCTTTTCAAGAACACAAATAAATACTGTGAATCAAATGCTTATGAATGATTTATATAAAAGAACTAAAAAGATAAACAAAAAGATAATTAAAGCTGGATATGAATTAGTTAATATTTGGGAATGTGATTTTGATAATAATAAAGATATAAAGAAATATATAAAAAAGAAATGGAAAAGAGATTTCATTGAACCTTTAAATCCAAGAGATGCTTTTTATGGAGGAAGATGTGAACCAACTAAATTAAAATATGAAATGAAAGATAATTTGAAAGGCAGATATATAGATGTATGTTCATTATATCCAACTGTTAATTACTTTGATTATTATCCTATTGGGCATCCTGAAAAGATATTTAATCCTAAAAAGTATGATGAGAAATGGTATGGATTAATAAAATGTAAAGTTCTTCCACCTAGGAAATTATATCATCCTGTATTACCATATAAAGCAGAAAAATTAATATTTTCCTTGTGTAAAAGATGTTCAGAAACAATAAAATGTAACCATTTCAAAACACTTTTAGAAAAGAGAAAATGCGAAATCTGTTACGAGATAAGGAATTCTGAATGTATACACAGTGATAAGAAAAGATGTATAATTGGAACTTGGACAACTGATGAGATAAAACTAGCTATCGAAAAAGGATATAAAATAAAGAATATTTATGAAGTGTGGCATTTTGAAAATAAGACCAAAAAATTATTTAAAGAGTATGTCAAAACATTTTTAAAAATAAAATTAGAAACCTGTGATAAATGGAAAAACAATTTTAAAAGTGAAAAAGAATACAGACAAGTAGTTAAAGAAAAATTAGGTATAAAATTAGATAAAATTGAAGAAAATCCAGGTATGAGATTTATAGCTAAGATATGTTTAAATTCCTTATGGGGTAAGTTTGGTCAAAGACTAAATGTTCAACAGACTAAATATGTAATGGAAATTGAAGAATTTTATCAAATCATTTTAGATGATACAATTAAAGATTTAAATATGAATTTTATGAATAGCGACTGTGTTGAAATGAGTTATAAAATGAAAGATCAATATGTTAAAAACAATTTCAATACCAATGTATATATAGCAGCATTTACAACGAGTTCTGCTAGAATTAGATTATATAAAATGCTTGATAAATTAGGAGATAAAGTACTTTATTATGATACAGACAGTATTGTATATATAGACAATGGAACTAATAAAATTGAAACTGGATGTATGTTAGGAGAATGGACTGATGAATTGGGAAATGATAAATACATAGAATCTTGGATAGCTGGAGCAAGTAAAGATTATGGATATAAATTAAATAATGGTGTTATATGTGATAAAGTTAAAGGATTTAAAATGTCGTATCAAAGTGAAACGATATTATATTTTGATAATAGAATGAAAATAATAACTGGTGAAACAGATTATTTAGATGTAGAAATCAACCAATTTAAAATCGAAAAAGATAGAAATATTTCAAGTATAAAAACAAATAAAAGATATACATTTGGATTTGATAAACGTAGAATCTTAGATGATTATAATACTGTTCCCTTTGGATATTAATATCTTTTATATTTTGTATCTTTAATTTTTATATCTTCAATAATTTTTATCTTTCTTATTTTCTATCTTTAATTTTTTATCTTTCATATTTTTTATCTTCAAAATTTTTATTTTATTCTTTCTTATTTTTATTTCTAAAATCACCCCCTCCAGATCTGGGGTAGGTGATTTTAAATTATTGAAAACCTTTTATAAAAATGCATTTAAAATAAAATGACTGATATATCATTGATATTCAATATTCAAGGATTTATCCTTCCAGATAAAATAATTGTCAGAGAAATTAGTTGGACGCATTTAACAGAACCAATTTCTGAAACAATTCAAGTATTTACACCCAATTGTGAATTAACAGAACAAGAAATGAATATCGTTCGTAAATGCACTCTTGAAATTCACGGTCTTAGATTTAAAAGATGTCCAGATGATAAAAGTCTATGGATTAGTAATGAAAATGTTAAAAATTATATTTTATATTTGCATGATGAATATGGTGGTAGATTTGCTTATAAGGGAGGAACAATTGAGAAAAAAATATTTAAGGAATTAAATATATCAGCTATTGATCTTGATATACCTAAATGTCCTAGAATATTAGGTCCTATGTGTTCTTTGTATAAATGTTGTCAGTATAAGAAAACCCTTCAAAAAAACACAATGCTATAAATGGAAGAAATAAAATACTTAGATATCAGTGAAGACATAATTGAATTTTCAAAAGTGATTAGCGATTTAATTGAAATCAATAAAAAATATGACAGATTGGGAATTGATAATTTAATAATGAAATATATTGATAAAATAACAGAACTAATTTTAAAAGTGGAAAACAAGGATGTAAAATCAAAAGCACTTGAAGTTGTAGATGAAACATCTTATGATATTATAAATAAATATATTCAGATAATTTTGAGAAAATCTATACTTTTGAGAAAGTAAAAACATTTAATAAAATTAAATACTATAAATGGAAGAAATAAAGAACTTAGATATCAGTGAAGAAATAAATGAATTTTCAAAAGTGATTAGCGATTTAATTGACATCAATAAAAAACATGACAGATCGGGAATTGATGATTTAATAATGAAATATATTGAAAAAATAACAGAACTAATTTTAAAAGTTGAAAATAAGGATATTAGAGAAAAAGCACTTGAACTAGTAGATGAAACATCTTATTACATTATAAATAAATATCTTCAGAAAATATTTTTGAAAACGTAAAACCATTTAATAAAATGAAATATCATAAATGGAAGAATTCAACAACATCAAAAAGAATATATATCCTGAAACTTTTAAATTGAGAGATTTAGAAGTTGGAAAATACAATTTGATATCTTTGAAAAAAATCAAAACAAAATTTGGATCTTCATTAATTGCAAAACTAGAAATAAACGATAATGAAAAAGATTTTTACTTAAGTTCTTGTCATGGTGATTTATCTGAAAAAGCAATTAAGAAAATAAATAAAAATAATTATCTATTCAATTACAAAGGTAAAATAAATGACAAATATTATGATTACGAGTTGGAAGAAGTTTAAATCTTTATCTTTTTAAAAAAACACTCACAACGGCTTTTATCATATCTTTTCAAAAAACTTACAAAAACATAGCATTTCTTATTAAAAAACATACTTTTTCCTTTAAATTTTAACTATAAAAAACTCAATTTTATCTAACTTTTATCATAAAACAGCTTAAAAAAGCTAACAATACTGCATTTTATAGTGAAAAATCATCACTTTTTATTGAAAAAAACACTTTTTTGTTTAATTGTTAAAAATTGAAAATGTTCTATTTTTACAATTTTTCATCAAAAAACAGCTATAAAACTTGCAAAATAGGTCTTATTTTGCAAAAAATATAGCGTTTTTTGAGTGTCCTGAAGACCGGACATATACTACTACTGGTTACTATGGTTATGATACATGGTAGGTGACGAAAAGGTAAATGGTATCGAAAGATGATTTATCCAGAAATTAATGCTTCTTTGAGAAATGATGGTGAAAAAAAAAAAAAAACAGCCATTTAAAACACATTGATCTTTGGAAAGCTATTGAATGGCGATAATTTTTTCTCTATACAGAACCAGTTCTATTGAAAAATATGTTATCTGAGAAATATTACAACTGTTTCCTCTTGTTACATTTTTCAATATGAATACTGGTCATTGAAAAATCTCTTGCAAAATATTTTGAATATGGTGGCTCTTTGCTTAGAGTCTGTTGAGAAGTGTACAATTTTGTATGGCAAAGAATTTATCACATACAGTATCCATGCACTATCACATCTTATTGAAAATGTAAAAAGGTATGGCCACCTAGATAATTTTAGTGTTTTCCAGTTTGAAAATTATTTAGGAAAGCTGAAAAAACTTATTAGATCTTCAATCTACCCCTTTCGCAAGTGTATTTAAGATACAAAGAATTAAATGCTGTGCAATTAACAGATATTTCAGAAAATTTTGAAATTATAGAATCAATCTCTTAGGCAATCATCATTAATGTCAAGACTTAGTATAGCTGGGTAGCACTATTTAAAATTAGAAGGAACCTATTTCACACTTAAAGGTTCAAACAATTGTCATGATGTGACATTAAGACTCATGATAAATCATTTATGTTACTTGGTAGGTCTTTTAAAGTCTCAAAAGAATTTCATGTGAGTCTACTAATATTCAAATATTTTTGGTATCCAAATTTTCCGAATATAAATTATGGTCTTTCACTAACATAATGTGTAAAGGTATACTTTTGCCATATAAGAAAATTTTTTGTGTTTCCCATATTTCATGTTAAACTATATTTCCCATATTTAATCATGTTCATGTAAAAACTAATTTTGATAAAATAATTTTCATGATTTATTACATGATAAAATTAATAAGAATTTTAAAGTCCTATTTGTAATTAGATTGTTTAATTTCCAGCATAAGAAATTGTACAGTTTGCATATTAATATTTGTATTAAATGTATAACCAAGATATTAAGTCCAAGTCAAATAAAGGTGGGTTGCTTACTGTGTATGAATTTTTCCTTTACAAACTATTGAAGGTTTAGAGTCTTTTAATGTTTATTTAGTTGATTTTTTTGAACTTGAAGATTGAACTTCTTTGAAGAGAATTTTAAAAATCTGGTGCATAATGTTTAATATATGGCAAAAAAATTAGTGATATATGTAGTAATTATCCAAAAAGAAAATGAGTTTCATTGTTCTCCTTGTTAGTCAATGATAAATATTGTGGCATAAATAAAACAATATATTAAGTTATGATAGAGAGATTGTTTGTATAATATATAAATATTTATATTACACATATTAATACAAGGAAAAATAATCAAACCGCTTTAGTGTAAATGTATACAATATGCAAATTGTATGTTTGAAATTTAAAGATATGATATGTGTTTATATATTTTTTGCAACAAAAATTATGTTTAAAATTTTTACTGTAAAAATTATTTAAAAAGAAATAATTCCAGAGACCTGGTTTGGGTTTCATCTTTCTTGGAATTTTTCCTCTGACATAATGTAAATTTCAAAGTAATTCAAACAATTTGAATGGTATATAAAAAAAACAAAGTTTCTAAATAAAAATATTTAATTGATAGGTAAAAAAGCAGTAACATGGTTAGTTGGGTTGAGGAACTAAAACTTATGTTGAAGTTTATATTTCTAATATTTTGTTACTATTTTCAGCTGACTTTTGACTAATAAAGGTGGTACAAGCTCAAGTGATGTTTCCACCCTCCAGAATGTTATAAATTTGATAACAGGTTAGTATTTTATATTTAAACTATTTAAGTTTTACTGCTTATAAAAATTTTAAAAGTAATATAGTGCAATATGAAAACATCATTAAATTCAAATGTAACAGTTTATTTATAATAATTGAATTTAATCTAAATATTTCAGAATCATAACCATTGTACTAATGATAAGAATACAATATTTTATAACTTCCAGTTTTAATCTTTAATTACATTTTTTTTTTCAGTTTATGTCGTGTTTGTTACTTACAGTTAGGGAAAATGAATATTTACTATTTTTTGCTTATGTAATTTTTAAAATGCTAAGTTTATCATTAGATCAAAAGAATGATTGGAGTATATGGATTAACTTTACATCTTATCTTTCTTAGTTTAAACTTTAATTTTAATAATATTTTAACTTTATATTTATTTTTCATTACATTCCATGTAAAGTTTAAAATTGTTTTTTACAGAAAATTTAATATTAATAATATCAATTATAAAAATGTTTGAAATGTTGACCTTACTTTGTTTCTTAATATTACATTATTTATTTGTTTTTAGCTTCTACTCGCCATCATGATAACCATGTTACAGATGTTGATGTACAGCAATACTTTAAAAAATGGCTGTGTGTACCTGACAGAGGTGGGAAATGTTTAAGAAGAGTCTTAAAAAAACAAGCCCAGTCTAATGTATAAATAAATATAACCTAATGTGTGTGTAATAATATGTCTGATATATAAAAAATAAAAATAATAAACCTTTATCTTTTGTGAACACTTTATTTTTGTGATTAAGTTTGTAAATATTGAAGTTGAGAGTGTAATAAATATTAAAATAAAAAGTGCAAAAACGCACACAAATAGGAATATATATATATATGCATTTATCCGAGAATATAACTGAATTTCTAATCTTATTACAATCAAAAATTTATACTTATTACTAAAAAATTTGTATCTCATTTTTTTATCACCCTTAACTCTGTAAATATTGCATTTGAAAATTTCAAGAATATTCATGTTTAAGTGAACTTTTCTGCTATTTATATAAAATTAAAGAATATCAAAAATGAATTCAACTAATACCATAGATATAAAGTAGTCTCTGTTCTAAATTAAAACATAATCAATGTATTTTAAATCTATCAAAGCCTGTAGTTTAAAAATGTTCTATGATAATATTTTTCTGTGTATCAAATATATTGGAAGAATTTAATGAATAAATTATGATTTTAATCTCCATTTTCAAAACTAAATTTCTAAATGAATTTTATGACCACTTGGTAAAATATAAATCTTATAAAAGCTATATAAATAATAAATTTTTTGAGACTTATACAATTAAATTTCAATTGGAAATTCAAAATAAATAAATAAAAATTGGAAAATCTTTACTATCTGCTGATTTAAATTTTATTTTTCTGAAATAGGAAATTAATTTAGGGGAAAAAAAAACTTGATGAATATGATCTCTAGGAAAATTTATTGAATATCATTAAAAAAAAAAACAACTTAAAGTTCTAAAACTGAAGTTACATGTTGAATCTTCCAATTTTGACATTCAATAAGTTATTGAAAATATTGGAATGTGTCCAAGAGTGAAAAAATATTAGATCTGGAAAATACATTTAAATTTCATTTATAAATATGCTATCCAATTTTTTTAAAGTATGTCTTTCAACACAAATATTGTCAAGCTTATAAAGCAAAAATACATTATTGTTAAAAAGTTTATTAAACGATAGTGTATTTTTGATATATAAAAGCAAAACAACAGAATTGCTATCCGAGTAGAATATAAAAATGCATGGCATAGTATCATCGCAACACTCTCTGCCTTTTCATCGAACCCAACGTAACTCATCGGCCCATTTGCCATAAACTCATCGCACCGGTCACTTCAATTCACTGGGGAGTGATACCGC